>NIJG01001440.1:27793-42555 GCA_002201625.1 Euglossa dilemma | reverse complement strand
AGAACCTAACCCGCAGTATCGAGTGTTCAATTTCGAGTTCAGAGAAACAAATTAAGAACACATTTTAGTGTCCGCCTCCTTAATTTCATGTATGCAATAGAGTATCGAGTGTCAAACCGGTCGATATTGTTACCACATTCTTTGAAAGTCACACACCTAAGTTAATAGCTTCATCTATCCACAGACACTGTGAGCCAAACCAGGGATTCCAGGTGAAAATGCGCTGAACGTTATTGGCAATAGACAGCTTAATTCACTGTAGAGATATTAGAGTACACAGTCAAACTGATGTAGCACGTTTCGAATTGGTAAAAAGTCATTCTTTTTACCCAAATCCTTACCTTCCGTGAATACAACTCGCTGTAGCATGTGTCTTGCTCAGCGTTCACGGAAACAAATTGCTACTCCTTTTAGCAGACGGGCACTATAATTTCGTTTATTAGTAGAACGATTGAGGATGAAACCGCTCGAGATCGTTGCCACCTTCTGTAAGAGACGAACGGCTAAGTCAGTAGCTTCACGCATTCTGGTATTCCAAGTGCCAAGCCAAGTATTCCTGGAGTAAATATTCCGTATATCATTGTCATTTGACATCCAATTCCAGGCTATGGATATTAAGGCACAGAGTCAAACAGATGTAGATCGTTTGGTACTGGTATATAGTCTAACAATTCCAGAAGGCTTTACCTTCCGTAAAGGTACCCCCCTGCGTCGGGAGCGTTACTTCATGTTCACAGAAATTAGTGCGCATATTAGTCAAGGGTACCATAACTTCAGGTATGAATCAGAATATCCAGGATCAAATCGACCTAGAACGTTACAACCTTCATAGAGATTGGATCGGCTAAGTCAATAGCCTCACCTATCCTGTGATTACGAGAGTCAAACCAGGAACTCCTGGAGTCTTTTCGCTGAACAGTGTTGGCAATAGATACCTTATTTCACGGTTTGAATATTAAAATTGATCGCCATGCAGTTTGTGAACGTTGCCAATTATTATATAGCCAAACGTTCTACCGAAAGCCTTACCTCCCGAGTAGTCCAACCCGCTGTAGGTAGTGTCCTGCTTAGTGCCCATGGAAACATATAGGTTGACATTTTAGCGGCGCGAACATTAACTTCATGTATGAAATAGATGATCAATGGTCAAACCGTTTGAAAGCGCTACCACCTTAATTGAGAATCGAACCGCTTTTTTAATAGCTTCACCTATGCTATGATTCCAAGTCTCAAAGCAGGTATTCCTGGCCTATATCCGCTCAGCAGCAGAAGGCATTAGACACCATAATTAACGGATTTAATATTAAAGCAGGGCGTCAATCCATTTGAGAATGTTTCGTATTGTAATATAGTCAAAATATTACCGAAGGCCTTACCTTCCGAGAAGCTGACCCGCTGCAACGAGAGTATAACTCCGTTTCCAGAGGATGAAATTATTATACATTTGAGTGACGAGCGGCTTAATTTCATATTTGGATTAGAAGATCTTGGGTCAAACCGTTAGAGAACGACACTACACTCTTAAAGAGTCGAGCGGCTATGTCAATAGCTTCACCAATCCTGTCATTCCGAGAGTCAAACCAGAAACTCAGACAGTCAATCCACAGTATAGCATTGGCATTAGACACCTTAATACACAGTATAAATTGTAAAGTACAGAGTCATAACGTTGTAGACCGTTACCTGCTGGCATAGAGTCAAACTTCCTACCGAATACCTAACCTTCCGAGAAGCTACCCCGCTGTATCTAGAGTATATCTTCCTGTTCACAGATATAAATTAATATATATTATAGTGACGCGCACCATAATTTCATGTACGAATTAGATGAGCGAGGGTCAAAGCATTCCAGAGCGTTACCACAAACTTTGAAAGCCGCACACCTAAGTCAGTTGCTTCAACTACCCTGTGATTCCGAGAGTCAAACCAGGAATTCACGGAGAGAATCCCCAGTACAGCATAAGCATTATACACCTTAATTCAGAGAATAAATATTAGTGTACAGAGTTAAACCGTTATAGAACGTTATCAATTGGTATATAATTCTTAGCGGATGCCTTACTCTCCAAGAATCTAACGCGCCGTAGGTAGTGTCTTGCCTAGTGTTCACGGAAGCGTATTAGTAGATATTTTAAAAGAGGGACACCTTGTTTACTTGGGTAATTAGCAGCAGCGAAAGTCAAACCGTTCGAGAACGTTATCGCGTTTCTGGAGATCGCACAGGTAAGTCAATAGCGTTACCTATCCCGTGGTGCCGAGAGTCCAACTAGCAATTCCGAGAATAAATCTGCTCTACAGTAATGGCATTAGACACCCAATTACTAGGTACGAATATCAAAGTACAGAGTCAAACCGTTTGAGAACGTCACCAATTGGAAAAAGTCAAACGTTTTACTGAATCCCTTTCGCTCCGAAGGCATTCCGCATTATATGGGGAGTATAACCTGGTATTCTGACGATGAAATATGTATATATTTTTGTGACGGGCACCTTAGGGCCATGTATGAATTAGAAGATCGAATGCCAAACCGATCGAGCACATTGTCACCTTCTTCGAATGCCGCACACCTAAGTCAATCGCTTCATCTATCCTGCGATTCCGAGAGTCAAGCCTGGAATTCTAGGAGTAAGTTCGCTGAACTGTATTGTCAAAAGACACCTAAATTCACGGCACGAATGTTACAGTAGAAGGACGATCCGTCGCATAGCATTATCAATTGTTATATAGTCATTCCTTTTACCGAAAACATTACCATCCGAGAACATAACCCGCTCAGCGACTTTCGTACTTAGTGCTCACGGAAACAATTTAATACACATTTTAGCAGACGAACATCTTATTATCCTGTGTGATTAGAATAACCGAGGGACAAACAGTTCGAGAAAAATCTCACCTTCTTTGAGAATCGAACGGCTATGACAATAGCTCCACCTAACCTGTGATACCAAGGGGAAAAACCAGGCAATCCGCGAGTAAATCCGCTGAACGGTATTGGGACTAGACACAATGATTCACGGTATGAATATTAAACAACTCTGTCAAGCCGTTGTAGATCGTAAACAATTTGTATATAGTCATTCTTCATACCGTGGGCCGTATCTTCAGCAAACCTAATCTGCCATATAGAAACTATGACTTAGGCTTGATAGAAACATATTAGTTTACATTTTAGTGATGTGCACCCTTATTTTATGTATTGATTTGAAGATCGAGGGTCAAACTGTTCTATAACGTTATCACATTGTATGAGAGTCGCAAAGATGAGTCAATTGCTTCACCAATCCTGTGATTCAGAGAATCGAACCACGTATTCCTGGAGTAAATCCGTTCAATTATATTGGCAGTACACACCTTAATTCACGGTTTGAATATTGAAGCAGAGCGTAAAACTGTTTGTGATCCTTACCAATTCCCTTAAAGTCCAACGTTTTACTGGGGACCTTACTCCCCGAAAAAATATCCCGCTGCATCGAGAGTATAGCTTCGTGTTTGGAGAAACAAATTAGTATACAATATAGGTACGGCACCTTAAATTTATGTATGAATTAGGATATCGAGAGCCAAAGCCTTCGAGAACGAAACCACCTTTTGTGACAGACGAACGGCTAAGTCAGCAGCCCCACCCAACCTGTGATACGGAGTGGCAAACAAGGTATTCCGGAAGTAAATGCGCCCAACAGTGTGGTCAATAGACACCTTAATTCACGGTTTGAATATTAACGCAGGCTGATAAGCAGTTGTAGAACATTACATATAGTTGTAGGATCAAACTTGTTACGGAATGCCTTTCCAACCGAAAAAGTAACTCGCTGTATCCGAAGTATAACAGCATGTTCAGAAGTACGGCCCGGTATACATTTTAGTGGCAAGAACCTACATTTCATGCACGAATTAGAAGATCGAGGGTCAAACCGTTCGAAAACGTTACCCTTTTGAGGGAGACCAACGACTAAGTCAATAGTTTCAGCTATCATGTGATACAGAGGATCAAACCAGGTATTCCGAGAGTAAGTCCGCAGAAAACAATTCGCACCAGACAAATCAGCCCGCGGTATGTATATTAAAATAGAGAGCCATGCCCCGAGATCATTACCAATTGGTATATAGCCCGTCTTTTCCAGAATTCCTTACCTTTTGTGAACCTATCCCGTAGTATCGAAAGTTTTACTTGGTTCTTCGAGAAGCAAATTAGTATTCATTTTAGTGACGGGCAACTTAGTTTCCAATACGAATTAGAAGATCGAATGACAAACATTTCGAGAACGTTACCACCTTATTTGAGAGTCGAACGGCAAAGTCAATGGCTTCACCTATCCTGGGATTCCAAGAGCACGAAGTCCGCGACTAAACCCGCTGCTGTACGGTATTGGCATTAGACATATTTTGGACGGTAAGAATATTAAGGGAGAGAGTTCAACCGTCGGTGAACATTTCCAATTGGTGTATGATGAATCTTCTTACGGAATGCTTTACCGTCCGAGAACATAACCCGTTGTATCGTGGGTATATCTTCGTGTTCAGAGAAACAAATTAGTAGACATGTTATTGACGGTCTCCTTATTGTCATGTATGAATTAGAAGATAGAGTGTCAAACCGTTGGAAATCGATCCCACCTGCTTTGAAAGTCGCACATCTAAGTCACAAGCTCCACATATCCTGTGATTCCGAGAGTCAAACGCTGCTATTCCGGGAGTAAGTCCGCAGAACGGTATTGGCTCTTGACACATTTATTCGCGGTATATTCATGAGTACCTGATTTACTTTTCGGAATCACAGGATATGTCAATCTGTTTACTTAGATCGTTTGACTTCACAGAAGCTGGTAACGTTCTCGAACGGATGGACTCTCGAATTATCTATTCATGCATGAAAATATTGTGCCCGTCACACAAATGAATTCTAATTTGCATCTCTGAACACGAAGTTTTACCCTGAATACAGCGGATTTGTATCTCGGAAGGTACGGCCATCGTTTAAAAGTTTGGCACAATACCAAATGGTAATATTCCCCGACGGTTGGACTCTCTGCTTAAGTATTCATACCGTGAACTAATGTGTCCACTGCCATTACGGTACAGCGGACTGACTCCCGCGATACCTTGTCTGACCTTCGAAAACACAGGATAGGTATAGCTGTTGATTAGAGTTCGAGTCTCGAATATTGTGGTCCCGATTTCGGAAGTATTGACCCTCGATCTTCTTACTTAGACATGAAAAATGTGTCCGTCTGCTAAAATGTCTACTAGTTTGTTTCCGTGAACACCAAGCAAGACACTCGCTGCAGCTGGTTTTGAGCTAGGAAGGTCACGTATTCGGTGAAAGAAATTACCTCATACCAATTTGTAATTTTCTCGACTGATTGATTCTCTACTTTAATATCCATAACGTGTGTTAAGGTAACTATTGTCAATACTGTTCTGCGGATTTTCTACTGGAATACCGGTATTGGCAACCGCAGTCATATGACAGGTGAGGCCAATGACCTAGCCGTTCGAATCACAAAGAAGGTGGTCACGTTCCCCAACGGTTTGTCCACCGATATTCCTTTTCATACGTATAATTATGGAGCCTGTCATTAAAATGTCTACTAATTCGCTTCTCTGGAAACGAAGTTTTGCTTCCGATACAGCGAGTTACTTTTCCGATGCATAAGGACTATTGTAAAAGATTTGACTCTATAGCAATTAGTAACGTTCTGAAACGGTTCTACGCTCTATATCAATATTCGAATCGTGAATTAAGATGCCTATTTTCAATACTGGAGAGTGCATTTACTGCCGGAATATTTGGTTTGACTTTCGGTATCACGAGATATGTGAAGCTACTGACTTAGCTTTGCGACGCTCAAGGAAGGTGGTAATGATCTCGAAAGCTTTGACTATAGGTGATATTTGTACACAAAACTGTGCGGGCCGTCCTCTAAATTTCCTACTAATTTATTTCGGTGAATATTAAGCAAGACACCCGCTACAACGGGTTAGGTTCTCGGAAGGTATAGTTTTCTGTAAAAGGAATGACTTTATATGAATTTTATTTCCACGGTTTGACTCAATACTTCAATATTCTTACTACGAATTCAGGTGTTTATTGCCCGTACTGTTCAGAGGATTTACTAGCGGAATACCTGGTTTGACTTTCGGAATCACAGTATAGGTGATGCGATTGACACGCTTGACACTTGGAATCACAACTGAATGTGAAGCACTTTACTCAGGCGCTCGAATCTCAAAGATGGAGGTAAAGTTCTCGATCGGTTTGACACTCTATCATCTACTTCATGCAGGAAGATAAGGTGCCAGTCACTGAAATGAGTAGTAATTGGATTGTCTGGACAGGAAGTTCTACTCACCATACAGTGGATTAGCTTCTCGGAATTCAGGGTCATCGGTGCAAGCGTTTGACTTCATACGAATAGGTAACGTGCTACAACAGTTTGACGCTCTACTTTAATATTCACACCGTGAATTTAAGTGTCTACTGCCAATACTCTATTGCGAATTTAGTCCCGGGATACATGGTGCGGCTCTCGGAATCGCAGGATAGGCGAAGCTAATGACTTAACAGTTCGAATCTGGAAGACGGCGGTATCGTTCTCGAACGGTTTGACCCTCGATCTTTCAATTCATACATGAAATTAAGGTGTACGTCACTGAAATGAGTACTATTATGTTTCTCTGAACACGAAGTTATACTCTCGATACATCGGGATAGGTTTTCGGTATGTAAGGCCTTTGGTAAAAAGGTTGATTGTATAGCAATAGGTAACGTTCTACAGTGGTTTGACGCTTTACTCTAATTCTGAAACCGCGAACTACGGCATCTATTACCATTACTGTACAGCTCATTTACTCTTGGAATATCTCGTTCGACTTTTGGAGTCACAGGATATATACAGCTATTGACTTACCGGTTCGAATCTCATCGAAGGTGGTAACGTTCTCGAACAGTTTGGCACTAGATCTTCTTATTCATAATGAAATTAATGTCCCTGTCCCCAAAATGTTTACTAACTTGATCCTCTGAGCACGAAGTTATTCTCTCGAAACGGCGGGTTTGCTTCTCCGATGGTAACGCAGTCGATGAAACGTTTGACTTTATACCAAATGGAAACGCTCTCAAACGGTTCGACGCTCTACTTTAATATTCAAACCGGGAATTAAGGTGAGTATTGCCAATACTGTTCAGCGCATTTATTCCTGGTATACCTGGTTTTACTGGCGGAATCACAGGATAGGTGAAGGTATTGACACAGGACGTTGACTCCCATAGAATGTGAGAACGATCAAGAACGTTTTGACACTCGATCTTCTAATTCATGCATGAAATTATGGTGCCCGTCATTAAAACGTATAGTAATTTGTGCCACTGAACACGATGTTATACTCTCGATACAGTGGGTTAATTTTTCGGACGGTAGGTTCTTTGGAAAATCGTTTGACTTTATAGCAGTTGGTAATGTTCTCAAACAGTTTGACGCTCTACTTTCCTATTCAACCCGAAAACTGAGTACTAACTATTCACGTTCAGTGTCAAACCGTAGTAGCTGTTAACAATATGTATACAGTCATTCTTCTTCCCGAAGGCTTTGTCCTCCGAGAACCCAATCCGCCGTATCGAATGTATAACTTCGCGTTCGGAGAAACATATTAGTTTACATTTTAGTGACAGGCACCCTTATTTCGTGCATGAATTAGAAGATCGAGAGCTATGGATTTGGAGAACGTTAACACGAGTTTTTGAGAGTCGGTCAGTTAAGTCAATACCCCTGCCTATCCTGTGATCCTAAGAGTCAAAGCAAGTAATCCACGTCTAAATCTGCTGTACATTATTGGCATTAGACACGCAGTTTTACGGTATGAATGCTAAAGAAGACAGTCAAAGCGTTCTAGAGAGTTACCTATTGCACCATGTTCCGACTTTTTACAGCAGGCCTTATATTCCGAGAAGCAAACCCCTGGTATCGAGATTGTACCATCGTGTTCAGAGAAGCAAATTAGTATACATTTCAATGACGGTTCATTGAATTCAATTATGAATTGGAATATCGATGGTCAAACCGTTCGAGGACATTACCTCCCCCCATGAGCGTCGAACGGCTAGATCAATAGCTTTACCTATCCTGTGATTTCGAGACACAAATCAGATAATACGGGAGTAAATCGGCTGAACTGTACTTGCCATGGATTCCATATTTCACGGATTCAATAATACAGTACAGCATCACGCTGCTGTAGAAGGTTATGTATTGGAATAGAGACAAACTTTATAGCGAAGGCCTTACCTACCGAGAAGCTATCACTCTGTACCCTGAGTGATACTTCGTGTTCAGAGGCGCAAATTAGTATCCATATTGGTGTCTGACACGCTAATTTCTTGTATGAATAAGGAGATCGGGGGTCAAACCGTTCGTGACTGTCATCACCTTCTATGAGATTCGAACGTCTATGCTAATAGCTGCACCTATGCCATGATTCTCCGAGTCAAATCAGGTATTCCGCGAGTAAATCTGCGGTTCAGTATAGGCATTAGGTATAAATATTATGGTACAGATCTAGGCCGTTGCAGGACGTTACTTATTATTATAGGGTCAAACATTCTAAAGACGGCCTCACCTTCCTGAAGCTAACCTGCTGTATCGAGAGTATAACTTCGTGCTGAGAGACAGTAATTAGTATTCAATTCAGTGGCGGGCGCCATAACGTCTTGTAAGAATTAGCAGATCGAGGGTCAAGCATTTCGAGAACGTTACCTCCCGCTTTGAGGATCGGACCGCGAAGTCAATTGCAACACGTATCCTGTGATTCCGAGAGTCAAACCAGTCATTACTGGAGAAAATTCGCTGAATAGTATTGGCAATGGACACCTTAATTCACGGTTTGAATATTAAAGTAGATGGTCAATCCGTTGGGGATCATTACCAATTGGAATACAGTCATTCATTTTACCGAATACACTTCCTTCTGTGAACCAACCCGCTGTACGGAGTGTCTTGCCCAGTGTTCAGTGAATCAAATTAGTATATATTTTACTGACGGGCACCTCAATTTCTTGTACGAAATAGCGCATCGAGTGGCAAACTATCCCAGAACGTTGCCGTCGTCTTTGTGTGTGACACAATGCAGTTACAAGCTTCAGATATCCCGTGATTCCGAGAGCCAAACCTTGTATTCCAGGAGAAAATCCGCAGAACAGTTATGACAGAAGACACCCTATTTCACAGTATGAATATTAAGATAGAGATTCAAACCTTCAGTGAACATTACAAATTTATATGACGGCATTACTTTTACGGACAACCTTACCCTCGGAGAAACTTTCAGGCTGCAAGGAGGGTCTCGCTTCGTGTTCAGAGAAACAAATTAGTATTCATTCTGGTGATGGTCAACAGAATGTCATGTATCAACGTGATGATCAAAGTCAATCAGTTCGAGAACAATCCCAAAATGTTTAACAGTTGCACGGCTAAGTCAGTAGGTTTTCAGGTCCTCTGATTCCGAGAGTCAAATCAGGTATTACAGGAGTAAATGTGCTGCTGAGTATTGGCGATACACACCTTATTTCACAGAATGAATATTAAGATAGGGCGTCAAGCCGTTGTATAACGATTCCTATTGGCATGGTATTAAACTTTTTACCGGATAGGTTACCCTCCGAGGACCTAACTCGCTATAACGAGAGAATAACTTCGTGTTCTGGAAAGAGTATACATTTTATTGTCGGCACATTAATTTCATGTATCAATTAGATGATCTTGTGTAAAACCGAACGAGAACGTTACCATATTCTTTGAGACACGAACGGCTTTGTCAGTAGCTTCAACCATCCCTGTGATTCCGAGAGTCAAACACAGCTACTCGGGGAGTAAGTCCGCAGAAAGGTATTCGCTCTAGACACATTAATTCGCGGTATATTCTTGAATACCTGATTTACTTTCGGGAATCACAGGATATGTGCAGCTATTGACTTAGATTTGCGACTCTCAAGGAAGGTGGTAACGTTCTCGATCAGTTTGACTGACTATTTATCAATTCATACATGAAAATGAGGCGGCCGTCTGGTAAAATTTCTACTAGTTATTTCCGATTACACTAAGCAACACACTCACTTGAGCGGGTAAGGATCTCGCTGGGTATGGTAATTGATAAAATGTTTGACTCTATAACAATTGGTATCGTGCTACAACGCTTTGATACTGTACCTTAACATTCAAACCGTGAATTATGGTGTCCATTGCCAATAGTGAATAGCTGATTGACTTTCGGAATACCTCGTTTGACCATATGAATATCAGGATACGTGAAGGTATTGACTTAGCGGTTTGACTCTCAAAGAAGGTGGAAACGTTCTCGAATAGTTTGACACTCGATCTCTCACTCACACATGAAATTAATTTGCTCGTCACTAAAACAGAGACTAATTTGCTCCCTCTTAACACGAAGATATTTTCTCGATACATCGGGTTATCTTCTCGGAAAGCAAGGCCGTCGCTTTAAGGTTGGACTCTTCATCCAAACGTAACGTTCTACAACGGTTTGACTCTGGACATTAATATTTATACCATGGAATCGGGTGTGTGATGCCAATACTGTATAACGGATTTAATCCCGGGATACCTGCATTAACTAACGGAATCACTGCATAGGAGAAACTGTTGAGATAGCAGTGCGACCCACAAAGGTGGTGGTAATGATCTGGACGAGTTGGCCTTTCGATCTACTAACGCATACATGGAATTAATGTGCTGGTCACTAATATGTACACTAACTTGCATCTCTGAACGCGAAGCTATAATCTCGATAATGAGCGTTAGCTCCTCGGATAATAAGACCTTCGGTAAAATATCTGACTTTATAGCAATAGGTAACGTTCAACAACGCGTTGACAATGTACTTCAATTCATATACCGTGCAATTGCGTGTCTAATGCCCATACTGCACAGAAGGGTTAGACTCGGATTACCTGGTTTGACTCTTGGGATCACAGGACAGGTGAATCTCGTAACTAATCCGTTCGAACCATACAGAAGGTGGCACTTTCCCAAAAGCTTTTATTCTTGATTCTTCTGTTCGTATATGTAAATAAGGTGCCCGCCATTAAAACGCGTACTAATATGCTTCTCTCTACACGGAATTATACACTCGATACAGTGGGACAGTTTCACACAAGGGAAGCCATTCTGAAAAAGAAGTGGACTTTATACCAAATGGAAATGTTTTCCGAGCGTTTGACTCGCTACTTTAATATACATACCGCTGACTAATGTGTCTATTGCCAGTAGTTTTCAGCGGACTAACTCCCGGATCACCTGGCTTAACTCTCGGAATCATGGATAGGTGAAGCTATAGACCCAACCGCGCGTCCTTCAAAGACGGTGGCAACGGTCTCAAACGGATTGCCATTCGATCTTCTGTTTTATACATGAAATTGAGGTGACCATCAGGAAAATGTTTGCTAATTCGTTCCATTGAACACGAAGTTATACTCTCGGTATAATGCTTCAGGCTTTCGGAAGCTAATGCCTTCGTTAAAGAGTTTGACTCTGTAATTATACGTAACGATCTACCACGGTTTGACTCTCTACTTTACTATTCATACCTCGAAATGAGGTGTCGATTGCCAAAACTGTTCAGCGTATTTACTCCCGGAATACATAGTTCAACTCCTGGAATCACAGGAGGGATGTTGGTATTGACTTAGCCGTTCGACTCCCAAAGACGGTGGCATCGTTTTCATTCGGTTTTACTCTCCATTTTGCTATTTATACACGTAAATGTGGTGCTCGCATGTTAACACGGCAACTAATTTCTTTCCGTGAACATTAAGCAAATCACTCGCTACAGTGAGTTAGGTTCTCGGAAGGTAATGAATTCGGTAAAAAGAATGATCTTATACGAATGCTGAACGTTCTGCAGCGGTTTGACGCATTACGTTAGTAACCAAGCCGTTAGTTAAGGAATCCATTGCCAATACTACTCAGCGGACTTACCCTCGGAATACCTGTGATTCCGTGAGTGAAACACAGATATTCCGGATGTAAGTCCGCTGAACGATATGGGCACCCGACGCATTAATTCGCGCTACGAATATTAAAGTACAGTGTCAATCCGTTGTAGATCGTTACCAATTGGTATAAGGTCAATCGTTTTCATGAAGGCCTTACCATCCAGAAAACAAACCCGCTCTATCGAGGGTATAACCTCGTGTCCAGAGAAAGGAGTTAGTATTCGTTTCAGAGACGGGCACCTTATCTTCATATATGAATTAGATATCGAGGGTCAAACGGTTCGAGAACTTTGCCACCTTCCTTCGGAGCAGAACGGCGAAGTCAATTGCTACATCTATCCAGTGATATCAAGAGTCACACCAGGTACTCCGAGTGAACATGACCTGTACGTTATTGGCAATAGACACGTAAATTCACGATATGAATATTAAAGTACATTGTCAAACCGTTGTAGAACGTTACCTTTTGCTATTGAGTCAATCATCATACCGAAAGCCTAACATGCGGAGATGGTTACCCGCTGTATCGAGAGTATAACTTCGTTTTGAGTGAAGCAAATTAATGCACATTTTAGTGACGTGAATCTTAATTTCATGTATGAACAGCAAAACCGAGATTCAAATCGTGGGAGAACGATGCCTCCTTCTTTGAAACTCGCACATCTATGTCAGTAGCGTGACCTATCCTATGCTTGGGAGAGTCAGACCACGTATTCTACGCATAAATTGGCGGAACAATATTGGCAACAGTCTCCGAAATTCACGGCATGAACGTTAACGTTCAGAGTCAAGCCGTCGGACATCATTAGCAATTGGTATAAAGTCATCTTTTTAACCTATGTGATACATTTCGAGAACGTCAGACACCGTAGCGATTGTCTTGATTCGTGTTCAGCGGAACGAATTAGTAGTCATTTTATCAGAAGTATACCACATTTTCATATATGAATTAGATAATCGGGTGTCAAACCGTTCGACAACGTAACCACCTCCTTTGAGGGTAGCACAGCTACGTCAGGAACTTCAGCTATCTTGTAATTCCGAGAGTCGATTCAGGAAATCCTGGAGTAAATCGGCAGTAGAGTATTGGCAATTGACCCCTTAGTTCACGGTATGTATTTTAATGTAGGACGTGAAACCGTCGGAGAACATAACTAATTCATATAAAGCCATTCCTATTACCGAATACCTTACCTTTCAAGAACCAAACCCGCTGTACCGAGTCTCCTGCTACATGTTCACAGATAAAAATTAGTAAACATTTTAGCGGATGGACACCACATGATTGTGTATAAATATCATCATCGAGAGTAAAAGCGTTTGAGCATCTTACCACCTTCGTCGAAAATCGTTGGACTGAGTCAATAGCTTCACATATCGCGAGATTCCGATCCTCAATCCAGATATTCCGGGAGTAAATGCCCTGTGCACTATTGGCAATGGACACCATGAATCACGGTTTGAATATTGAAGTAGAACGTGAAACCGTTTGAGAACATTTCCAGTTCGTATAAAGTCAATCGCTTCATTGATGACCTTACTGTCGAAAAGCATAGCGCGCCGTATTGAGAGTATAACTTCGTGTTCATCGAAACAAACGAGTAGACATTTTAGTGAAGGGGAGCTTAATTTCATGTATGAGTTAGAAGATCGAGGGTCCAACCGATCAGGAGCGTTACCACCTTCCTTGCGAGCCCATCGGCTAAGTCAGTAACTTCAAATGTACTGTAATTCCGAGAGAAAAACCAGGTATTCCTGGAGATTATCCGGTGATAAGTATTGACAATAGGACCCTTAACTCACGGTTTGTATATTATGGTAAAGCGTCACGTCGCTGTAGAACGTTACCTATTCCGACAGAGTCAACTTTCTACAGAAGGCCATACCTTCCGAGAAGCCTACCCGCATTATCTAGGGTATAACTTCGTGTTCAGGGAAACAAATTAGTATAAATTTTAGTGACGGGCATCTTAATTTGATGTGTGAATTCGAAGATCCAGTTTCCGGCAGTTCGAGAACGATATCAGCTCCTCCCAGAGTCGAACTGCTGAGACCATAGCTGCACCTACACTTGTGATACCGAGGGTCAAGCCTTGCATTCGAGGAGTCAACCCGCTGTACAGCATTGGCAATAGGCACCATTATTCACGGTATGAATATTAAAGTATAGAGTCAAACCCATTGAGAACGTTACCAATTGGTATAACGTCATACTCTTCACCGCATACCTTACCTTCGGAGAACATAAGACGCAGTATCATGGATATAATTTCGTGTTGAGAGAAACAAACCATTATACATATCAGTGACGGGCACCTTAATTTCATGTATGAATTAGACGATCGAGTTTCCATACATTCGAGAAAGATACCACCTTCTTTGTGAGTCGAACGGCTAAGTCAGTAACTTGAACTGTACTGTAATTCCGAGAGAAAAGCATGGTGTTCCGGAAGTAAGTCTGGTGAGAAGTATTAGCAATAGGTCCATTAATCCACGGTTTGATTATTAAGGTAGATCCTATAACGTTACCTATTCATATACGATCAAACCTGATACCGAAGGCCGTTCCTTCCGAGAAGCCCAATCCGCCGCTGGATGTGTCTTGCTTAGTGTTCACGAAATCAAATGAGTAGGCATTTCAGCAGAAGGACTCCTCAGTTTCACGTATCAATAACAGAATCGATAGTCAAACTGTGCGAGAACGATACCACCTTTTCTGAGGCTCGTGCTGCTCAGTAAATAGCTTCACCTACCCTG
>NIJG01001440.1:6934-17000 GCA_002201625.1 Euglossa dilemma | reverse complement strand
TCCGCTGAACAGTATTGGTAATAAGCACCATAATCCACAATTCGAATATTAAAATAGTGCGTCCCACCGTTTGAGACCGTTAGCAACTTCTATAATATCAAACGCTTTACCGGAGACCTAACCTTCCGCGAAACTCACCCGATTCATCGAGAGTATACCTTCGTGTGACTAGAAAGAAATAGGTCTTCGTTTCAGAGACGGGCACCTTAGCTTCATGCATGAATTGGAAGATCGGGGGTCAAACCGTTCGAAAACGTTACCACTTTTTTGTGAGAGACGAACGGCTAAGTAAATAACTTCACGTATCGTGCGATTCCGAGAGTTAAACAGGTACTCCGAGAGTAAAACCGCTGAACTGTAATGTCAATAGACATATTAATTCAAAGTATGGATATTAAAGTAGAGATACTCCCTTTGAGGACGTTACCAATCGGTATAACGTCATACACTTTATGGCGTACCTTACCCTCCCAGAACATAACCGGCTGCATCGAGAGTATAATTTCGATTTCAGAGATACAAAATTAGTATACATTGTAGTGACGGCACATTAATTTTATGTATGCCTGAGAAGATCGAGAGGACGTTACCACCTTAATTGTCAAATCGCACATCTAACACAATAGCTTCTACTTTGCTTGTGATTCCGAGAGTCAAACCTGGTATTCCAGACGTTAATCCGTACGTACAGCGATACACATTGGTATGAAGTCATCCTCATTATCTATGGCTATACCTTCCGAGAAGCAAACCCGCTGCACATAGAGTATAGCTTCGCGTTCAGAGATATACATTAGTATACATTTTAGCGATGGGCGGCATAATTTCATGTATGGCCTAGTAGACAGAGAGATACACCTTTCGACAACGTTACCAGCTTCATTGATAGTCGCATAGCTAAGGCAATATCTTCACCTATCCTGTGGTTCTGTGAGACAAGCCAGTCATTACGGGAGAAAATCTGCAGAATTATATAGGCAACTGGCACGATAATTCACGGTTTAAGCATTATGGCAGAAATACAAACTGTCGGAGGTCATTACCAATTGGTATAGAGACACTCTACCGATGGTCTTACCTTCCGAGAACATAAGCAGCTGTATCGAGTGTATAACGTGGTGTTCACAGAAACACATTAGTTTACGTTTGAGTGACGGCACCTTAAACTCATGTAAGACTTAGGATATCGACGGTCAAACCGTCCAAGATCGTAACCACACTCTTTGAGAAGGTAAGACAATAGCATCACCGATCCAGAAATCGCGACAGACATATCAGGTAATATGGTAGTAAATCACCTCATCACCATTGACAATGGACACCATAATTCACGGTTAGAATATTAATGCGGAACGTCAAACCGTTGCAGGCGTGTACATATTCGTATAGAGTCAAACACTGTACCGATAGCCTTACCTTCGGACAACCTAACCCGATGTATCGAGAGTGTAACTACATGTTGAGAGTGACAAATTAATATTCATTTCCGTGACGAGCACCTTACCCTCGTGGATGAATTACAAGATCGAGGATCAATGCGTTCGAGAACGTTACCATGTTCTGTGAGATTCGAAAGGCCAAGTCAGTAGCTGCAGCTATCCTGTGCATGCGAGAGTCAACGCAGGCATTCTGGGAATACATATGCTGAAGAATATTGGCAATAGATACCGTAATTCACGCTATAACTATTTAGGTACTCAGTCAAACCGCCGGAGAACGTTATTAATTGAAACAAAGTAATTCCGGTTACCCAATACCTTACCATGCGAGCACCTATCCCGCTCTAGTGAGTGTCTAGCTTAGTGTACACAGAAGCAAATGAGTAGACATTTCAACAGACGGAAACGTCAGCTTCACGTATGGATAGCAAAATCGAGAGTCAAGCTGTTCGAGAACGTTAGCATCTCTTTTCAGAGTCGTACTCATAAGTCAATAGCTTCACCAACCCTGATGTTCCGAGAATCACACCAGGAATTCCGAGAGTCTATCAGCAGTATAGTATTGGAAATTGATTCCTTAACCGACGGTATAAATAGTAGTATACAGATTTGAACCATCGTAGAACGTTACATCCTGGTATAGGGTCAAACATTTTCCCGGATTCCATACCCGTCGAGAACCTATCTCGCTGCAACAAGTGTCTTGCTTAGAGTTCAATGATACAAATTATTACACACATTAGCAGATTTATTTATTAATAGGATGATGGAGGGTCAAATCGTTCGAGAATGGTACCACCTCTTTTGACAGTCGCATGGTCAAGTCAATTGTCTCACTGATCATGCGGTTCCGTGAACTAAACCAGGTAATCCGCGAGCACATCCGCTGAAGAGGGTTGGCAATAGGCACCTCAATTGACGGTATGAATATTAAACTCCAGAACCAAATCGTTGTAGAACGTTAATTATTGCTATAGTGTCAAACCTTTCGTTGAAGGCCTTGCCTTCGAGAAGCTAACCCGCTGTATCTCAAGTATAACTTCGTGATCAGAGAAACAAATTAGTATTCACTTCAGTGATGGGCACCATAACTTCATGTATGAGTCAGAAGGTGGAAAGTAATACCGTTCGAGAACGTTAGCACCCACTTTGAGATTCGAATGGCTAAACAATACCTTCACCTATCTAGTGATTCTGAGAGTCATACCCGGAATTCCTGGAGTAAATGAGCTGAAGTGTATTGCCAATAGACACGTTAATTCACGGTTTGCATACTAAAGTAGAGCGTCAAAATGTTTTAGAGCGTTGCCCATTGGTATAAAGTCAAACGTTTTACTGATGACCCAACCTTCGGAGACGCTTACCCGCTGTGTCGAGAGTATAACTTCGTGTTCAGAGGATGAAATTAGTAAACATTTTAGTGACGGGCACATTAATTTCATTATGAACCAGAAGGTCGAGTGTCAAGCCGCTTGAGATCGCAGTCACCTTCTGTTAGAGACGAACGGCTAAGTGAATAGCGATACCTATCCTGACATTCCGAGATTCGGGCCTGGTATTCCGGTAGTAAATTGGCTGATGAGAAGTACCAATAGATCCGATTGTTGGCGGAGTGAATATTAAAATAGAGCGTCAAATCGTTTGAGAACATTACCAATTGCTATAAAGTCAAACGATTTACCAAAGGCCTTACTTTCTGCGAACATCGTTCGCTTCATCGTGAGTATAATTTTGTGCTCAGAGATTCAAATTTGTATACCTCTTAGTGATGAGCACCGTAATTTCATGCAAGAATTAGGAGATCGAAGGGCAACCTGGTCCAGAACGTTACCCCCATCCTTGAAAGTTGACAGCTTAGTAAGTACCTTAACCTATACTATGATTCCGGTTGTCAAAGCAGCCATTCCGGGAGCAAACCCGCTGAACATAATTGGCAGTAGACATTTTAATTCGCGGTGTGAATATTAAAGTAGAGCGACAAACTGTTAGATGGCTTTACAGATTGGTATAATGTCAAACGTTTTTCCGATGGCCTTACCATCCACGATCCTCACCGGCTTCATCAAGGGGATAAGTTTGTGCACAGAGATAGAAACTGCTGTTCCTATCTGTCACTGGGGCACATTAACTTCATGTATGAATTAGATGGTCGACGGTCAAACCGAATCGAGAATATTGCCACATTCTATGAGAGACGAACGACGAAGTCAGTAGCATAACCAATCCGGTGATTCCTAGAGCTAGACCAGGTATTCCTGGCGTGAATGGTTATACACGATTGGCAATAGACCACAAGTTTGAATATTAAAATAGAGCGTCAAACCGTTGTAGGCCGTTAGCTTTGGTATAGAGACGAACATCTAACTGATGGCCCTACATTCTGAGAATCCAACCCGACTTATCGAGGGTATAACACCGTCTTCAGAGAAGGAAATTAGTATTCATTTCAGCGTCGAGCAACTTAAATTCATGTATGAGTCAGAAGATCTAGTGTCAAACCTCTCGAGAAGGTTGCACCTTCTGTGAGAGAAGATCAGCTGATTCAATAGCATCACCCACCCCGTGATTCCGAGAGTCAAACTAGGTATGCCGGGAGCAAATCCGCTGTACAGAGTAAGCAATAGTCACCTGGAATCACGGTTTGAGTATTAAAGTGGAGCGTCAAACCATTTGCGATCGTTATCAATTGGTGTAAAGTCAAACGTTTTACCAAATTGCTTGCCCTCCGAAAAATCTATCCCGCTGTGTCGAACGTATAACTTCAAGTTCACAGAAAGAAATTAGTATACACTTTGGCGTCTGGCACCATAATTTTATGTATGAATTGGATAATCGAATGACAAATCGTTCGAGGACAATATAACCTTCTTTGAGTATCGAACGGCGAAGTCAATAGCTTCACCACTCCTGTGATTCCGAGAGCCAATGCAATTATTCCGGGCGTGAATCCGTTGGACAGTGTTGGCTATAGACACCTTAATTCACTGTATGAATATCAAAGTAGAGAGTCAAACCGTCGGCGAATATTACCGATTGGTATTAAGTCACTCTTTTTACCGAATACCGTAGCTTCCGATTACCTATCACGCTGTAGTGAGTGCCTTGCTTATAGTCCACGGAAACAAAATAGTAGATATGTTAGCTGACGGGAACCATATTTTTGTGTATAAATATAAACATCGAGAGTCAATGCGTTCGTGAATGTTACCACGTTGTTAGACCGTCGCACAGCTATGTCAATAGTTTCACATATTCTGTGATTCCGAAAGTCAGACCAGGTTCTGCGGGAGTAAATCCGCTGGAAGGTATCGGCAATTATCAGCTTAATTCACGGTTTATATATTAAAGTACGCCGTCAAGCCGTTTAAGATTGCGGCCAATTGGTATAATGTCGAACTATATACAGATGGCCTTACCTTCGGAGAAGCTAATCCGCCGTTTCGAGAGTATAAAATCACGTTCAGCGGAACTAACTAGTATACATTTTGGTGACGAGCACCTCAACTTCATGTATGAATTAGAAGATCGAGGGTCAAACCGTTCGTGAACATTACCACATTATATGAGACACGAAGAGCTAAGTCAATAGCTTTACATATCCTGAGATTCCGAGAGTCAGGCCTGGAATTCCGGGTGGAAATCCACTGAACGGTATTTACAATAGACTCATTAATTCACGGTAAGAATATTAAAGTGGTGAGTCAGACCCTGAGAGAACATAAGTAGTTCGTATAAATCCAGTCTTCACATCGAATACTTTACCTTTCGAGAAGCGAAACCCGCCGTAGGGTGTGTCTTGCTTGATGTTCACGGATAAAAATTAATGGGCACTATAGCAGACGGACACCTTATCCTCATGCATGAATGGCAAAATCGAAGGTCATACCGTTCATGTATGCATGAGAAGGTCGATGGTCAATCGGTTCGAGAACGATACCACCTACTTTGAGACTAGGACGGCTTGGTCNATTATTTCACGGTTTGCATATTAAAGTAGGGCGTCAAGCTGCATGAGAACCATACTAATTTGTATCAATTCGTTCCTCATACACAATTCCCTACCCTCCGAGACCCTGATACGCTTTTTCCAGGGACTGACTTCGTGCTCAACGAAGTAAACTAGTATACATTATAGTGAGGGTGCACCTTAATTTCATGTCTGAATTAGAAGATCGAGCGTTAAAACATTCGAGATCGTTACCACCATTATTGAGAGTCGCACAGGGCGCGTCAATAGCTTTATATATCCTGAGATTCCGAGAGTCAAGCCTGGAATTCCGGGAGGAAATCCACTGAACGGTATTTACAATAGACTCATTAATTCACGGTAAGAATATTAAAGTGGTGAGTCAGACCCTGAGAGAACATAAGTAGTTCGTATAAATCCAGTCTTCACATCGAATACTTTACCTTTCGAGAAGCGAAACCCGCCGTAGGGTGTGTCTTGCTTGATGTTCACGGATAAAAATTAATGGGCACTATAGCAGACGGACACCTTATCCTCATGCATGAATGGCAAAATCGAAAGTCATACCGTTCATGTATGCATGAGAAGGTCGATGGTCAATCGGTTCGAGAACGATACCACCTACTTTGAGACTAGGACGGCTTGGTCAGTAGCTTCACTTATCTTGTGATTCTGATAGTCAAACCAGGTATGCCGGGTGTAACTCCGCTAAACAGTATTGGCGATAGACATCATAATCTACGGTTTGATTATTAACGTAAAGCGTTAAACCGTTGCAGAACGTTACACAATTGTATAAGGTCATTCTTCTTACCGAATACCTTACCTTCCGAAGAACATAACCCTTTGTAGCGATTGTCTTGCTCAATGTTCACGGAAACAAGTTAGTAGACATTTTAGCAGGCAGACACAATATATCCATGTTTGAATAGGAGGATCAGGGGTCAATGCGTGCGAGAACGTGCCACCATCTTGTGATAGCCGAACTACTAAATGAATAACTACAACTGATTCTGAGGGTCAGTCCAGGTATTCTGGGAGTAAATGCGCAGAACATTATTGGAAATGGACACCTTATCTCGCGGTATGAGAATTAAAGTACAGAGTTTAACCGCCGGAGAACATTAGCAATTGGTACAAAGTCAGCCCTTTTACCAATTAAATTACCCTCCGAGAACCTAACCCTCTGCACGAAGTGTGGTGCTTTGTGTTCGAGGGTACAAATTAGTGGTCACTTTAGCAGGCGGCAGCCCTATATTCATGTATGAATAGAAAAATCGACAGTCAAACCGGTCGGGAATGATACAACCTTCTATGAGAATCAAACAGCGAAGTCAATAGCTTCACCCATCCTGTGATTCCTAGAGCGAAGCCAGGTATCGGCAATAGACACCTTAATTCGCTGTCGGAATATCAAGGTAGAGTGTCAGTCCGCCGGCGAACATTACTCATTCGGATAAAGTCATTCTATTCACCGATTACCCTACCTTCGGGGAAACGATCACGCTGTAGCAAGTGTCCCATTTATTGTTAACGAAAACATATTAGTAGACATTGTAGAGGACGGAGACTATACATTTCTGTATTAATATCAATATCGAAAGTCAAATCTTTCGAGATCGTTAGCACTATCTTCGAGAGCCGAACAGCTAAGCCTCTAGCCTATCCTACCGCGTGATATCGGGGAAAAGACCAGGAATTGCAGGAATATATGCGTTCCACTCTATTAGAGACGGGCACCATTATTAATTGAACAATGAAATAGAACGTCAGACCGTTTGAGAACGTAACCAATTGGTTGAACTCAAACGATTCACCGAAGACCTTAACCTCTGAGATCATAACCCGCTGTACCGAGAATATAGATTTCTGTTCAGAGATACAAAATATCAGACATGTTAGTAGACGGACTATTTAGTTTCACGTATGAATAGATAAATCGACACGCAAACATTTCTAGAACGATCACACATTCTTTGAGAGACGAGCGGCGTATCAATAGATTCACCTCTCGAGCCATTCCGAAGGTCAAACCAGGTATTCCGGGAGTAATTCCGGTGAACAGTAGTGGCAATGGACACCTGAGATCACGGTATGATATTAATGTAGTTCGTCAAACCGTTCGTGACCGTTACCAATTGGTATAAGGACAAACGTTTTACCGAAGGCCTTACTTTCTGTGGACCTGACCTGCTACATTGAGAGTTCCACATCGTGTTCAGAAAAAGAAACTAGTAATCATTTCAGAGATGGGCACCATGTCTTCAGCTACGTCAATAGCTTCACACATCGTGTGATTCCGAAAGATAAACCAGATATTCCGTGTGTAAACGATCTGCACAATTTTAGCAATAGTCACTTTAATTCACGGTTTGAATATCAAAATTTGTCGCCAAACCGTTTGAGAGCGTTATCAACTGGTATAAAGTCTAACATTCCACCGCAGGCCGTACCTTCCGAGAATCAAACCCGCAGTATCGAGTGTATAACGCCGTGTTCAGAGGAACAAACTTTGTATACTTGTTAGTGGCGGGCACCTCAACTTCATGTATTGGTTAGAAAATCGAGGGTAAACCCGCTCGAGATCGTTACCACCCTCTTTGGGAGTTGGACAGCTAAGTCAATAGCTTCATTCATCCCGTGATTCCGCGTGTCAAATGAGGTATTCCGGGAGCAAATCCGCTGTACAGTATTGGCAATCCATACCTTAATTCGCGAATTGAATATTAAAATAGAGTGTCAAACCTTGTGAGAACTTTACTATTGCTAGAAAGTCAAACGTTTTAACGAATGCCATACCATCCGAGATGCACACCCGCCGTATCGAGAGTGTAGGTTCATGTTTAGAGAGACACATTGGTATACAATTTAGTGCCAGCACCGTAAATTCTTGCATGAATTAGAATATCGATGTTCAAACCATACAAGGACCTTGCCACCCTCTATGGGAGTCACATGGCTAAGTCAATAGCCACACCCATCTTGCGATTCCGTCAGTCAAACCAGGTAATCCGGGAGTAAATCCGCTGAAGAGTATTAGCAATAGTCACCTGAATTCTTGGTTTGAATATTAAAGCAGACTGTCAAGCCGTTTCAGAACATTACCTATTTGTGTAGAGTTAAAGTTCTTACAGAATGCCTTATCATCTGAAAAACTAACCAGCTACATCGGGAGTATAACACCATGTCCAGAGGTACGAACTTGTATGCAGTTACTGACGATCACCTTAATTTCATGCATGAATTAGGAGATCGAGGGGCAAGCTGTTCCAGAATCTTACCACCTTCTATGAGAGATGAACGGCTAAGTCAATACAAGCGCATATCATGTGATTCCGAAAGTAACACCAGATATTCTGGGAATGAATGCGGTGAACAGTATTGGTAATAGACACCTCAATTCACAGTCTGAATATTAATGCAAGTCGTCAAGCCGTAGCAGAACATTACCTATTCGCGTAGTATCAAACTTCTTACAGAATGCCATACCTTCCGAAAATATGATCCGCTTTATCGAGAGCATAACACCGTGTTTAAAGGAACGAACTATTCTACATTTAAGTGAGGAGCACCTTAATCTCTCACATGATTTAGATGGACGAGGGTCAAACGGTTCGAGAACGTTACCACCTTCAGTTAGAGACGAACGGCTATGTCAATAGCTTCACCTATCTAGTGATTCGTAGAGTCAAAGAAGGTAATGCAGGAGTAAGTCCGCTTAACAGTATTCGCTATTGACACTACAATACACGGTTAGAATATTAAAATACAGGGTCAAGACGTTTGAGAACCTAACCAATTCGTATAAAGTCAATCATTTCACCGAATACCTTACCATCCGAGAAGCTGACCCCCGTTTCGAGAGTATAACTTCGTGTTCACAATAAGACATTATTATACATTCTAGTCATGGGCATCATAATTTCATGTATGAATTAGTGTGTAGAGGATCAAACCCTTCCAGAATGGTGCCACCTTCTTTGAGAGACGCACTGCCAAGTAAACAGCTTCACATGTCCTGTGATTCCAAGAGTCAAACCAGATATTCCGGGAGTAAATCCGCTGCACACATATTAGTAATTGAAACCTATATTCACTGCTCGAATATTAAAGTACAGCGTCAAACGGCTGTGGAACATTACCTATTCTTAAAGATTCTAACATTGTACCAAGGGCCTTACCTTCCTATCAGCATAACCCGCTGCAGCGAGTGCCTTGCTTAATGATCACGAAAACATATTAGTATGGATTTTAGCAGACGGATTCCACATTTTCATGCATAAATATAAAAATCGATAGTCAACCCGTTAGAGAATTTCACAACCGTATTTGAGAGTCGGACTGCTAAGTCGATAGCTTCTCTTGTCCTGCGTTTTCAAGAATCAAACAGGTATTCCGGGAGCAAATCCGCTAAACAGTGATGGTAATAGACGCCGTAATTGACGGTTTGTATATTAAATCAGAGCGTCAAACCGTTTGGGATCGTTACCAATTGCTATAGAGTCAAACTTTTCACAGAAGGTCTTACTTTCGGGAAACTTACCCGCTGTATCGAGAGTATAACTGTGTTTAGAGAAACACATAAGTACTCACTATAGTGGCGGCACCATAAACTCGTGTATGAGTTAGAATATCGTTGGTTAAACCGATCCAGAACGTT
>NIJG01001435.1:6156-18205 GCA_002201625.1 Euglossa dilemma | reverse complement strand
TATCGTTATCCCACGGTTCGACTCTCTACATTATTATTCATACCGTGAATTCAGGTGTCTATTGCCAAAGCTGTTCATCGGATTTACTCCTGGAATACCAGGCTTGAGTCTCGGAATCACAACTATAGGTAAAGCTAGTCACTCAGCCGTCGACTCTGAAAGATGGTGGTGACGATCTCGAACGGCTTGACACTAGATCTTCTAATTCATATATCAAAATAAGGTCTGCCTCTGATATATTGTCTGTTAATTTATATCAGTGAGTACTAAGAATGACACTCGTAACAGCGGATTGGGTTCTAGGAAGGTAATGAATTCGGTAAAAAGAATGACTCTGTACCAGTTGGTAATGTTCTCCGAAGAACTGATCTTCTATTTTATAATTCATACCGAAAATAAAGGTGTCTATTGCCAATACTGTACAGCGCATTTACTCCCGGAATACCTGGTTTGAATTTCGGAATCACTGGATAGGTTGTGCTATTGACGTAGCTATGCGACTAGGGAAAAAGGTGATACCGTTCTAGAACTGTTAGACTCTCGATCTTCCTATTGATGCACGAAAATAAGGTGTCCGTCTGCTAAAATCTGTACCAGATTGTTACTCTGAGCACGGAGCAAGACACATGCTGCAGCGGGTTAGATTCTAGGTAGGTAAGGTATTCGGTAAAAGGAATTATATTTTACCCATTCATAATGTTCTCCGACGGTCTGATTCGCAACATTTATATTCATACCGTGAACTAAGATGTGTATTGCCAACACCGTTCAGCGGATTTGCTCTCGGAATACCTGGTTTAACTCTCGGAATCCCAGAATAGGTGCTGCTAATAACTATGGCGTTCGATCTTCAACTAAGGTGGGAAGGTTCTCCAACGGCTTGACACTCGATCTCCCAAGTTCATAGATGAAATTAAGGTGCCGGTCTCAAAAATGTCAATTTACATGTGTCAATGAGCACTAACCAAAGCACTCTCTACAGAGGGTTGATCTTGTAGGAAGGCAATGCCTTCGGTAAACAAGTTGATTCTACGCGAGTTGGTAAATTTCTACAACGGACTGGCGTTCTAGTTTAATACTCAAACCCTGAATTAAGGTATTCTACTGCCAATACTGTTCAGCGGATTTACAACCAGAACATCTGGTGCGACTTCCGGAATCACAGGGTAAGTGAAGGTATTGACTAATCTGTGCGACGCTCAAAAGAGGCAGTGACATTCTCAAACGGTATGACACTCAATCTTTTAATTCATACATCAAATTATGGTGTGCGCCACTAAAATGTCTACGAATTTCTTTCTCTGATCGCGCGGTTATATTCTCGATACAGCGGGTTAGGCTTTCGCAGTGTCGGGTCTTCGGTGTAATAATTGACTTTATATCAATAGGTACGCTCTCAAACAGTTTGACGATCTACTTTAATAGCCAAGCCGTGAATTAAGGTGTCTATTGCCAATTATGCGCAGTGCATTTATTCCCAGAATACCTGGTATGACTATCGGAATAACAGGATCGGTGAATGTAATGACTTAGCTATGCGAATCTCAAAAAAGGTGATAACGGTCTCGTGCGGTTTACCCTCGATATTATTATTGATAGATGAATTTAAGGTGCTCGCCCCTAAATTGTATACTATTTCGTAGCGCTGGACAAGGTGTTGTACCCTCGATACAGCGAGTCAGTTTTTCGGAGTGTATGGCGTGCTGTACGATATTCAACCCTACACAAATAGGTAATGTTCTACAGTGGCTTCACCGACTGCTTCAATACTCAAACCGTTATTTGAGGTGGCTATTGGCAAAACCGTTCAGCGGATTTACTCCCGGAATATCTGGTTTGACTCTCGAAATCGCAGGATGGGTGAAACTATTGACTTAGTCATTCGTCTCTTACAAAAGTTGGCAACGTTATCTAGCGGTTTGACGCTTCGACCTTCTAATTCATACATGAAGTTATGGTTCCCGTACACAGAAATGAATACTAATTACACTCTCTGAACACGAAGGTATACCCGCGAATCTGCGGGTTAGCTTCTCCGTAGGTAAGTCTGTATGAAGAGTGTTTGACCTTATACAAATAGCTAACTTTGTACAACAGACAGACGATCCCCTTTAACATTCAAACCGTGAATTAAGGTGCATATTGCCAAACTGTTCAACATATACACTCCATGGATACCTGCTGTGACTTTCGGAATCGCTGGAAATCTGAATCCGTTGAATTAACCGTTAGAATCTCATACATGGTAGCAACTGTCTCGTACGGACTGACCCACGATCTTCTAAGACATTCTAGAAATTAATGTGCTTGTCGCTGAAAAGGTATATTAATTCGTCGCTCTAGACACGAAGATATGCCCCCGGTACAGCGGGTTATGATCTCCGTAGGTAAGGTATCCGGTTAGCTATATGTCGCTAAACTTGTAGGTAACTTTCTCAATCAGTTTGACTGTCTACATTAATATTCATACAGTGAATTGACGTTGCTATTGTAAATACTGTTAAGCGGATTTGCTCCTGGAATACCAGGCTTGACTCTCGGAATCACAACTATAGGATAAACAGTTGAATCGGTCCTAACGATCACTAACGATTTGACACTCGGTCTTCCAATTCATACAAGAAATTAAGGTGCCTGCCATTCATGTGTCTGCTAATTTGTTTCTCGGAGCAAGAAGTTATGCCTACGATACAGCTGGATATATTCCCAGAAGGTAAGGTATGCGATAAGTAGTATGACGTTATATAAATTAGTAACGTCCTCAAACGGATTCACTCTCCAGCCTAATATTCATACCGTGAGTTGAGGTGTTTATTGCCTATACCGTTCAGCCCATTTACTTCTGGAATACCAGGTTTGACTCAACGGAATCACAGGGCAGCTGAAACTATTGACACATCCGTTCGACTCATAAAAATGGTGGTAACGCTATGCGATGGTTTGACACTACATCATCTAATTCAAAAACGAAATTGAGGTGCCCGTTACCAAAATGCGTACTAATTTGGTTCTCTGATCACTAGCTTATACCGTCGAGACAGAGGAGTATATTCACCTGGGGCAAGGTCTCCGGGAAGACGATTGACTTTATACCATTTGGTATCATTCTCAAGCGGTACCACGCTCTACTTTACCATTCAAACCGCGAATAAAGTCGCCATTGCCAATAGTATACTGCAGATTTACTCCTGATAAAGCTGGTGCTACTGACGATATCACAAGTATAGGTGAAACTATTGTCTTATGTGTGCCAATCTCAGCGAAGGTGGTAACCTCTAGATATGCTCATCCATACATGAAACTAAGGTGCCTGCCACTACAATGTATACTTACATCCTTCCGTTTACAATAAGCAACACACACGCTGCAGAGGGTTAGGTTCGCGGTAGGTATGATCATTGATAAAAAGAATACCCTTTTTCCAACTGTTATCGTTCTCAGTCGGTATCACGAACTACTTTAGTATTCAAACCGCGAATTAAGGTATCTGTTGCCAAAACAATTCGGCAGACTTACTCCCGGATTATCTGGTCGGACTCTCAGAATCACAGGATAGGTGAGCTTTTGATCAAGCCGTTCGACTCTCAAGGAAGTTGGTAACGGTCTAGAACGATTTGACACTCGACCTTCTCATTCATATATGAAGTTTAGGTGTCCGTCACTAAAATGTACAATAATTTCAATATCTGGCATCGAAGTAATTCTCTCGTTGCAGCGAGTCTGGTTTTGGCGAGGTACGGCTTTCGGTGAGAAGTTAGACTCTATAGAAATGGGTATAGTTCTGCACGAGTATGTCGATCTGCATTAATATTCATACCGTGAAGTAACGTGTATATTGTCAATACAGCCCTGGTAATGTACTCTCGGTGTACCTGGTTGTACTCCCGGAATAATAGGATAAGCGAATGTAATGACTCGGCCGGTCGACTCACAACGAAGATGGTAGCGATCTCGAACTGTTTAGCCATGGACATTGTAATTCATACATGAAACTAAAGTAATAATCACTAAATTGTATATTATTTTCCTTGTGTGAACTTGAAGGTATATTCTGACTCAGCGGGTTAGCTTCTCGAACGTTAGGCCTTCTGTGAATGGTTTGACTCTATATCTATAGGGTAAAGTGCTACAACGGTTCGACTGTGTACCTTAATATTTATGCCGTGAAATATTATCCTTAATGCCCATACTGAACAGCAAACTTACTCGCGGAATACCTGACTCTTCTCTCGGAATCACAGGATACATGAAGCTATTGACTTAGCCATTAGACCCACAAAGAGGATGGAAAACTTCTCGAACGGTTTGATACTCGATCTTCCAATTAATACATGAAATTAACATGCTCGTCACTGAAATAAATACTAATTTCTTGCTCTGATCACGATGCTATGCTTTCGATGAAGCGGGTGATGTTCGCAGAATGAACGGTTTACGGCAGAACGTATGACTTTATAGCAGTTGGTAACGTTCACAAACGGATTGACGCTCTACTTTACAATTCAAGCCGTAAAGTAATGTATCTATTGCCGATACGGTACAGCGGATTTACTCCCCGAATACCTGTCCTGACCCTCGGAATTACAGGATAGGTGTAGCTGCTGACTTAGCTGTGCGACTCTCAAGAAGGGTTGATACGTTCTCCAATGGTTTGACACTCGATCATCTATTTCATACATGATATTAAGGTGACCGTCACGAAAATGTATACGAATTTGATTCTCAGAACAGGATGATATACTCTCGATGAAGCGGGTTAGGTTCACGGAAGGTAAGGCCTTCGGTAAAAGGTTTGGCTCTATACCAATACGTAACGATCTGCGACTGCCCGACTCTGTACATTAATCTTTATACCGTGAATTAGGTTGACTGTTGCCAGTACTGTTCAGTGGACATACTCGCGGAATACCTGGATTGACTTCCGTCATCACAGGATGCGTGAAGCTATTGGCATAGCCGTTCGTATCTCACATAGGGCGGTAACGCTCTCGAGCGATTTGTCCTTCTACTTTCTAAATCATGCATGAAATCAAGGTGCTCGTCAATACATTGTGTACTATTTCGAACCTCGGAATCGGTGTTATACCCTCCATACAGCGAGTCTGTATTTCAGGGGGTGCGGTATTCTGTAAGGCGTTTAACCCAACAAAATTAGTTAATGCTGTTCAACGGCCTGACGGCCTGCTATGATATTCATACCGTGAATGTGGCTGTCAATTGCCAATATTGTTCATTGGATTTACGCCAGGAATACGTTGTTTGACTCTCGGAATCGCAGAACATGTGAAGCTATTGACTTAGCTGTTCGACTCCTAACGGAGGTGGTAACGTTCTCAAACGGTTTGTACCTCTACCTTATAATTCATACAAGAAATTATGGTGCCAGCCACGAAAATGTATTCTAGTTTGCTTCTTTGACCACGGCGTCATACTCTCGATACGGCGGGTTATCTTCTCGAATGTTAAGGCCTTCGTTTGAACGTTACACTGTGTGCCAATACGTAATGTTCGACAACGGTTTGCCACTGTACTTTAATATTTATACTGTGAAATAGGGTGTCGAGTGCTACTAATGTAAAGCGTATTTACTGCTCGAGTATCTGATTTGATTCTCGGATCAGCACGATAGGCGAAGCTATTGACTTAGCCGTTCGACTCTCACAGAAAGTGGTAACGTTCCCAAACGGTTTGAACCTAGATCTTCTATGTGAGGCACGAAATTAAGGTGTTCGTCACTAAAATGTATACTGGATCGTTCATCTGAATACGTTGTTAATCGCTCGATACAGCGGGTTAGTTTTTCGGAGTATAGGGGCTTTGGCACAACGTTTAACTTTATTCAAATTGTTAACATTCTCAAATGATTTTACGCTTTATTTTAGTATTCGAACCGAGAAATAATGCGTCTATGCTCATTACTGTTCTGGGTATTCACTCCAGGAATACCTAGTTTGAATCTCCGAATCACTGGATGGATGAAGCGGTTGACTTAGCTGTGCGATCCTGTAAGAAGATGGTAAAACTTTGTAATGGTTTGACTATCGCCCTCCTAATTAATTCATGAAATTAATGAGCCCGCCACTAGAATGTAAACAAATATGTTTCTCAGAACCTGAAGTTATACTTTCGATACGGTGGCTTAGGTACTCGGGAGGTAAGATATCCGGAAAAAGACAGGCATTATACCATTGGGTAATGTTCTCCGACCGATGGTCTCTCTACTTTAATATACATACAGCGAGCTAAGGTGGCTCTTGCCAATACTGCTGAGAGGATTTACTCCCGGAGTGCCTGGTTTGACTCTTTGTATCGCAGGATAGGTGAAGCTATTGACTTTGCTATGTGACACTCAATGAAGGTGGTAAGGTTGTCGCAAGCTCTAACTTTCGATCTTCTTATTAACACATCAAAGCATGGTGCCTGTCACTAATGTGTATACTAATTTGATCCTATGGTCACTACGATACAGCGCGTTAGGCTTCCTGGGAGTATGGACTTCAGTAAATCGTTTGACTTTATAATAATTGGTAACGTTCTTAGACTTTTTGATGCTATACTTTAATATTGAAACCGGGAATTATGGTGTCTATTGCCAATACCGTTCAGCGGATTTACTCCAGGAATACCTAGTTCGACAGTCGGAATCGCAGAATAGGTGCAGCTATTGACTTAGCTGTGTGACTGTCAGGAAGGTTGGTAGCGGTCTCAAACCGTGTGACGCTATCTCTCTCCTTATTCATACACGAAGTTCGGTTGCGTGTCACTAAAGTATATACCAAATTCTTTCTGTGAACGCGTAGTTCTAGTCTCGATAAAGCGGGTTAGGTTTCTGGATGGAAGGGTCCTCGGAATAAAATATGACGCCCTACCAATAGGTAACCTTCTACATCGGGTTGACTCGGTACATGGCCAATACCATTGCTAATACTGTTCGCCCCTGTTACACCAGGAGTACCGGGTTTGATTCTCGGAATCACAAGACTGGTGTAGCTACTGACTTAGCCGTTCGAAACTCAAAGAGGGCGGTGACATTCTCGAAATGCTTCACACTCGATCTTCTATTTCATACATGAAATTAAGGTACGGCCCTCGAAAATGTCAACTTATATACTACCATGAGCGCAAAGCATGGCGCTCCCTACAGCGAGTAGGACTACTCGGGGGGTCAGGATTTCTGAATGGTTTTGTTTTTTTCCGATTATTTAAAATTTACGACGGTATAACGCTCTACTTAAATATTCTAACCGTGAACTAAGGTGTGCATTGCCAATATTGTACAACGGATTGACTCCCGGAATACCTGGTTTGGCTCTCGGAATCACATGAGAGGTGAAGCTATTGACTTAGCCGTTCGACTCCAAAAGAAGATGGTATCGTTTTCTAACAGTTTGACNCAGGATTTCGGTAAAAATTTGATTGTATAAGAACATTTAAAATTTACGACGGTATAACGCTCTACTTAAATATTCTAACCGTTAATTAAGGTGCCAACAACCAATACTCTGCAATGGATAGACACCAGGAATTCCTGGTTTGCCTCTCGGAATCTCTGGATAGGTGAAGCTACTGACTTAGCCATTCGACACTTAGGGAATGTGGAAAAGTACTCCAAAATTTTGACACTCAATCTTCTATCTTATACAGGTATTTAGTGTACACATCACTAATAAGAATACGAATTTGCAGCTCTGAACACGAAGAAATACCCGCGATACAGCGTGTTAGCTTCTCGGAAGATAAGGCCTTCGCGAAACAAGTTTGGCTTTATTGCAATATGTAACGTTCTACAACGGTTTCAATCAGTGCATTAATAATTATAACGTTAAATAACATGTCCAGTTCCAATAGTGCACTGCGGGTTTAGTCGCGGAATACCCAGTTTGTATCTAGGAATCACAGGATTGGTGAAGCTATTGGCCTAGATATGCGACTCGCAATGAAGGTGATATCGATCTCAAACCGATTGACCCGCGATCATCTTATGCTTACATGAAAATAACATACCTGTCTTCTAACATGTGTACTAATTTGATCAAGTTAATACTGAGCAAGACAATCGCTACAGCGTATTGTGTTCTCGGAAGGAAAGGTATTCGGTATTGAGAATGACTTTATACCAATTTATAATGGTCACCGACGGTTTGAATCTCTGCCTTAATTTTCAGAAAGTGAATTAGTCTGTCCTTTGCCTATAATGTTCAGCTGATTTACTACTCCATTACCAGGTTGGACTATCGGAACCGTGGGGTGAGTGATGCTAGTGGCGTAGCTCTGCGCGTCCTATAGATGGTTGTATCGTTTTCGAATGGTTTGACATCGATATTCCTATATATGCATGAAAGTAATGGGACCGTCTGTTACAATGTCTACTAGATTGTTCAGGTGAAAACGAGAGAACACAATCGCTGCAACGGGGTTGGGTTCTCGGAAGGTAAAGTATTAAGTAAAAAGAATGACTATATACCAATTGGTAATGTTCCCCGACAGCGCTGCTATCAACCTTAATATTCATGTCGTGATATAAAGTGTCTATTGCCTATACCGATCAGTGGATTTAATCCCGGAATACCTTATTTGACTCATAGAATCGCAGGATTGGCGAAGCTATTGACTTAGCCGCCCGAATCCCATAGAAGGTGGTAACGGTCTCGAACGATTTGACACTCGATCTTCTTGTTCATACAAGAAATTGAGGTACCCGTCACTAAGATTTATTCGAATTTGTTTCTCTGGACATGAAGGCATACTCTCGATACTGCTAGATAAATTCTCGGTGCGTAAGGCCTCCGATAAAGAGGACGCATTCACACCAATATGTATCGTTCTACAACCGATTTGACACTGTACTTTAATATTCATACAGTGAATTAAGGTTTCTTTTTCCATTACTGCTGAGCGGATTTACTCCCGATATAACTGGTTTGCCTCTCGAAATCGCTATATACGTAAAACAATTGACATAGCACTTAGTAACGTTCTCACACAGTATGACGCTCTATTTTAATATACACTCCGCTAATTAAGGTATCCATTGCCAACAATGTGCAGTGATATTACACCCTGAATACCTGGTTTGACACTCGGAATCACAGGATAGGTGGAAATACTGACTTATCCGTTCGTCTCTCAAAGATGGTTGTTACGATCACGAGCGGATCGACACTCGACCTTCTAATTCGTACGTGAGGTTAACGTGCTCGTCAATGAAATGAATACAAATTTTTTGCTGTGAACACGATCTTATGCTCTTAATACGTCGTTTGCTTCTTGGACTGTAAGGCAATCGTTAAAATGTTTGACTTTATGGTTCTCGCGCAGTATGCCGCTCTATTTTAATATATACTTCGCGAGTTATGGTATCTATAACAGATACCTGCTTTATCGTGCGGAACCACAGGATTGACGGAAATATTGGCTTATGCGTTCGACTCTCAAGGAGGGTTGAAACGTTCTCGAACAGTTTCACCATGGAACTACTAGTTCATATATGCAGTTAAGGTGCCCGTCTCTGACATGAATTCTAATTTTTTCCCGCTACACCAAGTTATACTCCCGATATAGCGGGTGAATTTGGAGGAAGGTTAGGCCTTCGGTAAAACGATTGATATTATCGGAGTTGGTAACGTTCTCAAACGATGTTATGCGCTATTTTAATATTCGAACCGTGAATTAAGATGACCATTGGCCATACAGTTCAGCGCACCCGGAATATCTGGTTTGACCTTCGGAATCTCTGCATGTATGAAGCTATTGAATTAGCCCTTCGTCTCGCGCAGAACGTGTCAACTTTCTCGAGCGGTTTGACACTCGATCTTCTAATTCATAGATGAAATTAACGTGCCCGTCGTAAATATATACTAATTTGGTTCTCTGAACACGAAGATATAATCTCGATACTGAGGGCTAGCTTCGCGGAAAGTAAGGCCCTCGGTTAAGGTTTGACTACATTGCAATAGGTAACGAGCTACAACTGATTTACTCTGGACTTTAATATTTAACCCGAAAAATAGGGTTAATGATGCCAATATTGTACATCGAATTTACTCCCGCCATACTTGGCTTGACTTTCGCATTCATAGGATAGGTGAATCCAATAATTAAGGCGTCCGATTCTAAAGTAAGGTGGTAACGTTATCGAACGGTTTTACACACCATCTTCTAATTCATACATGAAATTGAAATACCCTTCACTCCAATATATACTAATTTGCTTCCGCTTACACTATGAAACACACTCACTACTGCGCGTCAGATTCTCGCAAGTTAAGGCGTTCATTACAAAGTATGACTCTATAACTGTACGTATCGTTATCCCACGGTTCGACTCTCTACATTATTATTCATACCGTGAATTCAGGTGTCTATTGCCAAAGCTGTTCATCGGATTTACTCCTGGAATACCAGGCTTGAGTCTCGGAATCACAACTATAGGTAAAGCTAGTCACTCAGCCGTCGACTCTGAAAGATGGTGGTGACGATCACGATCGGTTTCACACTAGGTTATGTAATTCATATATCAAAATAAGGTCTGCCTCTGATATATTGTCTGTTAATTTATATCAGTGAGTACTAAGAATGACACTCGTAACAGCGGATTGGGTTCTAGGAAGGTAATGAATTCGGTAAAAAGAATGACTCTGTACCAGTTGGTAATGTTCTCCGAAGAACTGATCTTCTATTTTATAATTCATACCGAAAATAAAGGTGTCTATTGCCAATACTGTACAGCGCATTTACTCCCGGAATACCTGGTTTGAATTTCGGAATCACTGGATAGGTTGTGCTATTGACGTAGCTATGCGACTAGGGAAAAAGGTGATACCGTTCTAGAACTGTTAGACTCTCGATCTTCCTATTGATGCACGAAAATAAGGTGTCCGTCTGCTAAAATCTGTACCAGATTGTTACTCTGAGCACGGAGCAAGACACATGCTGCAGCGGGTTAGATTCTAGGTAGGTAAGGTATTCGGTAAAAGGAATTATATTTTACCCATTCATAATGTTCTCCGACGGTCTGATTCGCAACATTTATATTCATACCGTGAACTAAGATGTGTATTGCCAACACCGTTCAGCGGATTTGCTCTCGGAATACCTGGTTTAACTCTCGGAATCCCAGAATAGGTGCTGCTAATAACTATGGCGTTCGATCTTCAACTAAGGTGGGAAGGTTCTCCAACGGCTTGACACTCGATCTCCCAAGTTCATAGATGAAATTAAGGTGCCGGTCTCAAAAATGTCAATTTACATGTGTCAATGAGCACTAACCAAAGCACTCTCTACAGAGGGTTGATCTTGTAGGAAGGCAATGCCTTCGGTAAACAAGTTGATTCTACGCGAGTTGGTAAATTTCTACAACGGACTGGCGTTCTAGTTTAATACTCAAACCCTGAATTAAGGTATTCTACTGCCAATACTGTTCAGCGGATTTACAACCAGAACATCTGGTGCGACTTCCGGAATCACAGGGTAAGTGAAGGTATTGACTAATCTGTGCGACGCTCAAAAGAGGCAGTGACATTCTCAAACGGTATGACACTCAATCTTTTAATTCATACATCAAATTATGGTGTGCGCCACTAAAATGTCTACGAATTTCTTTCTCTGATCGCGCGGTTATATTCTCGATACAGCGGGTTAGGCTTTCGCAGTGTCGGGTCTTCGGTGTAATAATTGACTTTATATCAATAGGTACGCTCTCAAACAGTTTGACGATCTACTTTAATAGCCAAGCCGTGAATTAAGGTGTCTATTGCCAATTATGCGCAGTGCATTTATTCCCAGAATACCTGGTATGACTATCGGAATAACAGGATCGGTGAATGTAATGACTTAGCTATGCGAATCTCAAAAAAGGTGATAACGGTCTCGTGCGGTTTACCCTCGATATTATTATTGATAGATGAATTTAAGGTGCTCGCCCCTAAATTGTATACTATTTCGTAGCGCTGGACAAGGTGTTGTACCCTCGATACAGCGAGTCAGTTTTTCGGAGGGTATGGCGTGCTGTACGATATTCAACCCTACACAAAGAGGTAATGTTCTACAG
>NIJG01001433.1:9327-22573 GCA_002201625.1 Euglossa dilemma | reverse complement strand
GAAATTTAGGAAAATTAGTGTTAGGTGAGAAATTATTACATCACGTTGCATTTATGGTCGTTCTTGATAATATTTTTAGGATAGGATTGGAGGAAATTTAGGAAAATTAGTGTTATGTGAGAAATTATTACATCACGTTGCATTTATGGTCGTTCTTGATAATATTTTTAGGATAGGATTGGAGGAAATTTTGGAAAATTAGTGCTAGGTAAGAAATTATTCGATCGCGTTGAATTTATGGTTATCCTTGATAGTATTTTTGGGATAGGATTGAAAAAAATTTTGAGAAATTAGTGCTGGGTGAAAAATTATTCCATCGCGTCGCATTTATGGTCGTTCTTGATAGTATTTTTGGGATATGATTCAAGGAAATTTTGGAAAACTAGTGTTAGATGAGAAATTATTCCATCACGTTGCATTTATGGTTATCCTTGATAGTATTTTTGGGATAGGGTTGAAGGAAATTTTGGAAAATTAGTGCTGGGTGAGAAATTATTCCATCGCGTTGCGTCTATGGTCGTCTTTGATAATATTTTTGGGATAAGATTGAAGGAAATTTTGGAAAATTAGTGTTAGATGAGATATTATTTGATCGCGTCGCATCCATAGTTATCCTTGAAAATATTTTTGGGATAGGATTGATGGAAATTTAGGAAAATTAGTGTTAGATGAGATATTATTCCATCGCGTTGCATTTATGTGTTCATCCTAGACAGTATTTTTGGAATTCAGTTGAAAGAAATTTTGGAAAATTAGTGCTAGGTGAGAAATTAATCGATTGCGTCGCATCCTTGATTATCCTTGACTGTATCTCTGAAGCAGTGTTGAAAGAAATTTTGGAAAATCAGTGTTATGTGAGAATTATTCCGGTAAGAATATTATCAATTTCGATGTATATTATATTTATGAGTATTCCAAAGTAATGGAATCCTAATTAAATTAAGAGAACAGATTTGTTTTCCTTGTCAAAGGTAATTTCATTTACTTCTGTAAGACTTAAATATTTCTTTTTAATTCCGAAATTAATTTTGCGCGTATACGTTTCAATAAATTTCCAAGCTAATATGAAATTCAACCTAAACATAAATACGCGAAACGAAATGAAACAAATTTCCAAGTATATACACGCTATGTTTTATACACACTTGTCCAATATCATGAGCATAATTGATAGTATAATTAATAGTATAATTAATATCGATCCACGATATTTCTGATACTTGCGTACCAAACGTAAACAAGTTTCGATTTCCTATTTGTTCCCAATCAGGTTGATAATTGAGCTTCCACGCACAATTTTACGAATCAAAACTCAACGATAAACGATATTACGAACGTTATTTTAAATTTCTCATAGCCTCGCGACGATCTATCGTTTCACTACAAACAAACTTACGAAAACAAGTCACTCGTCCGTGAAAAAGTTCGGTATTAATACACCCGGATAACGAAATTAAGAAATTCCCAAATAGCAGTGTCAATCTTTCAACTTCTGAGAGACTCGATTCGCTTGATATCTCGTCTCACAGTAAATTGAATCGATGAATAATATTTATCGAATAATCTGTGCCGATTTTAATATAGACTAAACATCCTGTATTTTGTACCAATTTAATAATTTCAAGAAATACATCTAGAAATATATAACAATATCGATAGATAATTTCAAATCAAATTTACCCAGGACCAAAATTCATTTCCAAAAATACTCCGTGTGAATTGAATAATAAATAATTGAATTTGGACGATAACTCAGTCGAGTTTATCATTTTTGATAACGATTGTCCTCCATTTGATATCTTCCGAACAAATATATAACAATATTAACCCTTTGCGGTCCTATGTCGAGTGTGACTCGACATTGGGAAATTGTTTCAAGAGATTTACACTTGAAAATTACAAAGTATAACAATAGTGTAAATATAACTGATTTCTAATCGAATCTGTTTCTTTATTTATATAAATAACCCTATTTTTTAGTTGAAATAAATTCCAAATAATAAATTTAGAAACGTTAAGGGCTACTGGTAACAAAATTGAAATATAATTCGGACCGCAAAGGGTTAATAGATACTTTAAAATCAAATTTACTTACGATTCAAAATTCATTTCCCAAAAGTACTCCGGATGAACGGTGATTGAATCACATCGAATAATTCAGTCGCGTTTATCACTTTCTATAACGACTGCTCTTGTCTGATATCTTGCGAGCATTAAGACATCACGCTGGTCGAAACGATATTAAAAAGCGAGAAGGAAGGCCGGGACGAAGATAGAGAATCACGGGCGTGCCACGTTGCGAATTTTACAGGGCAAGAATTACCGAGGTGGAGTACCGATTCTGCTGGTAGGACGAAAGGAAAACGATGAAAGGGAGGGAAAAAGAAGGCGACGGCCGGGTCACATTTATTAGCAATGAACGGGAAGAAACGCGATCCACGCTCGCGGACAGTGATTTATATTCATTGGCGTTTGCTTGAAACAGGATTTTTCAGAAGTTTGCGTGTCAGGGCAGGTAAAAACGCGGCGAAAGATCTTTCGATCTGGTCGCCTTTCAGTCCTTTCAGCCCGAGGGACCTCGGCTGGCCCGATCGATCGTTAAACTTCCCGCTTAATCGCCGTGTCAAACCAGTGCTGTAAACTTATACTACCAACTTCTACTACTTTCTCGAGCTGNATCGATCGTTAAACTTCCCGCTTAATCGCCGTGTCAAACCAGTGCTGTAAACTTATACTACCAACTTCTACTACTTTCTCGAGCTGCTCACCGCGAGTATTCGCGAACTTACACGAATATCCGCGAATTTACACGAATATCCGCGAACTTACACGAATATACGCGAACTTATGCGAGAATCGACTCGAATCGAAGTCGAAACCTTCCGTGGATTTGCAAAATTTTTAAATTTTCTGATGCTTGCTCACCGCGAGTATCAGTGAACTTACACGAATATCCGCGAAGTTACGGAAGAATCGACTCGAATCGAAGTCGAAACCTCCCGTGGATTTGCAAAATTTTTAAATTATCCGACGTTTGCTCACCGCGAGTATCAGTGAACTTACACGAATATCCGCGAAGTTACTCGATAATCGACTCGAATCGAAGTCGAAACGTTCTATAGATTTGCAAAATTTTTAAATTATCCGACGTTTGCTCACCGCGAGTATCCGCGAACTTACACGAGTATCCGCGAACTTACACGAATATCCGCGAACTTACACGAATATCCGCGAACTTACACGAATATCCGCGAAGTTACGCGACGATCGACTCGAATAGAAGTTGTAATGTTCCGTGGATTTGCAAAATTTTTAAATTACTCGACGTTTGCTCACCGCGAGTATTCGCGAACTTACACGAATATACGCGAAGATATTCAAGAATCGACTCGAATCGAAGTCGAAACCTTCCGTGGATTCGCAAAATTTTTAAATTATCCAACGTTTGCTCACCGCGAGTATTCGCGAACTTACACGAATATCCGCGAATTTACACGAATATACGCGAACTTACGCAAATATACGCGAACTTATGCGAGAATCGACTCGAATCGAAGTCGAAACCTTTCGTGGATTTGCAAAATTTTTAAATTACTCGACGTTTGCTCACCGCGAGTATTCGCGATCTTACACGAATATACGCGAAGTTACTCGATAATCGACTCGAATCGAAGTCGAAATGTTCCGTGGATTTGCAAAATTTTTAAATTACTCGACGTTTCTTTGCTCGATTATACGTATCGATATACTCTTATTACCGCGGCACTCGTAATGGAACGAAACTTTGTTTGGGTGTGCGGGATTTAATTAGTTTCCAAGTCCACGTGCAAACACGAAAACCTATTACGCTTAATTGATCACCGACGCGAAGCAAATCCGCGTTTATACTTTTCTCGTATGGCGGCAATCGAGGGAACATCGCGAATCCATTTGTTCGATAATTACTTCGGGTTTTACAAAGACACCAACGGGTATTCGGATAATCGATCCTCGACGTTGACTTTGACACGTTCGTTGACGCTTTTCTTCGTTCGGTTAGGTAGGATTTTACAATTAACGCCATAACTAAATTAACACCTGGGAATATTTACGAAAAGGAAAGAAGAGGAAAATATATAAACGACGAATAATCCTAAAAGTACAGGATGGTAAAAATAGTATATAAATAGTATATAATACTTGGTACAAATCGAAAATTCGAATTGTTAATGGAAAATAGATGGAATAAAGATATGAAAATAAAGATAGAAAATGATGGAATTATCGTAGCACTTAGGACTCGACCTGCTTCTGTTCCACGAGTGAATAATGTTTCTTAGAAAAGGTATGCTCTTCGACTGAATAAAGATTCGACGACATTAGGTCACCAGCCATTACTTCCAACTCGTTACCAACTCGATTGATTAACACTAAACGTACCAATTCTTCGCACCTATTTATTCCTATCATGAATACAATTACCAGTACATAAAGAATTTTTTCGCGATAAAAAGTAAGCTAGGAGAAAAACGAAAAGCGAAAATAGAAATTGAATAATCAGATGATATAAGAATTTACCAAATTTTTAAATAAATTTTCAAAGGGATCATTTGAACCTTCTTAGCGTTAACACTATGACGTCCGGTGGTTCCACATGCGAAAACTATCGATTAAGTGCCAGTGGTTACAAAAAATCTTGTTCTTATTTACCTCTCAGAATTTCGAGAAAATGGAGAGACAGGATTAAGATATGGGAACCAACGATAATATTAGTAAACAAAAACCTCGAAAAACCGCCGGTGAAAAACGAAATAACGTAAATCAGTTCTACCAGTGCGACATTTAATAAAAATTTAGAATAGACGTGCGGATGGCATAGTGTTAATTGAATTTCAGAGACGTGAATGACACGACGAGAATCCGTCACGGTAAAAATAATCGTTAGTATTGGAAATCAAGCGGTAGTTTAATCGTTTCTTTGTTTCTTGTAAAAAGAAGAAGGTTTCAACGGAATGCGACAGTTTAATCGTTTCTTTGTTTCTTCCATGTAAAGAGAAGAAGGTTTCGATGGAATATAGGTTACACCATCTGCTACGCAGCTGATGCAAGACCTCGGGATCGGAGTATCGGGATATTGACGAATTGGTAAGACGATAGAAGACGAGATAAACGTCCAGCGCGAGAGGACTCGGTGGAATTTATAAAACAAGAAACGTTGGGAGCCATAAACTAAGGAATGTCCAGATAGGAATACCTCCGACGACATTTTCCCGTAGCTATGTTCAACCTTCGCTACGAGAGATAATAACGCCTGTTTTTAACGTCTCGGAGATTTATTGTTTTGATGATGTTATGCGCGGTTATCGAAGTCGCCTTAAAAGCATCTGTCACGCTGTAAGCCAAGGACCTGGCACTTTGTCGTAAAAGTGAAATTAGCCTTGGAATACAGGGCTATTCGAAACGGAGTCTAGACGTTTCTCGTAATCCGAGGTTATGATTGAATAAACGTAGAGATGACACAAGAGAAAGTACTAGTTACATCTTCTTTAAATGTAACTAGTAACTCTGTGTTACACGAAAGCAACTCTGAGCTTTGACATCCGTCGTGTTTCGATTATGACTTGGGAATGACTTTGTTTCTCCATTTTTATGATGTCTTGTTTATAGATACTTCGATAGAATAGACAAGTTCGATCTCAAATTTAATTCGTCACAATTTGTCAATCAAATTCAATCAAATTCTTCTTCGATTTTTGCGGTGGTTTCGGTTACGACTTATTACAAATTAGTCCAGGTTTGGGTTCATTTTATATCCGTTAAATCCAGTGTCAATTGTTAGACATGTGACGACTAATTCCTTGATCCTAGGAGTAAGATTATGACACTCTTGCTGTTGAGTAGGAGAGGTCAAAGTTTAAGCAGTAATTAAGTCTTCTTTTGTCTTTTAACAGGGTAAGGTATTTGTACAGAATAGGCACGCTTCACGTCGCAAGGATTGAAGGATAGAAATCACCTAACCACACGTAAGATCATGTACCATGGAAGGTTAAAACAAAGAAAGAAGCACACGAATCATCGCAAGAAGCAGATGGAAAGAGAATCACGGAGTGCCTCGCTATCCGACGTTGAAGTCTCAGAAACAACGAATATCCTTATCGCAAGGTTACGAAGATCACCTAAATACACGTAAAATCCTTTACCATAGAAGATTAAAATAAAGAAACAAACACACGAGTCATCGCAAGAGGCAGAAGGAAAGAGAATCGCGGAGTGCGTCGCTATCAGACGTTGAAGTCTCAGAAACAACGAATATCCTTATCTCAAGGTTACGAAGATCACCTAAACACATGTAAGGTCCTTTACCATGGAAGGTTAAAACAAAGAAACAAACACACGAATCATCGCAAGAGGCAGAAGGAAAGAGAATTACGGAGTGCGTCGCTATCCGACGTTGAAGTCTCAGAAACAACGAATATCCTTATCTCAAAGTTACGAAGATTATCTAAACACACGTAAAATCCTTTACCATAGAAGATTAAAATAAAGAAAGAAGCACACGAATCATCGCAAGAAGCAGAAGGAAAGAGAATCACGGAGTGCCTCATTATCCGACGTTGAAGTCTCAGAAACAACGAATATCCTTATCTCAAGGTTACGAAGATCACCTAAACATACGTAAGGTCCTTTGCCATGGAAGATTAAAACAAAGAAACAAACACACGAGTCATCGCAAGAGGCAGAAGGAAAGAAAATCACGGAGTGCTTCGCTATCAGACGTTGAAATCTCAGGAGCAACGAATATTCTTATCTCAAGGTTACGAAGATTACCTAAACACACGTAAGGTCCTTTACCATGGAAGGTTAAAACAAAGAAAGAAGCACACGAATCATCGCAAGAAGCAGAAGGAAAGAAAATCACGGAGTGCCCCGCTATTCGACATTGAAGTCTCAGAAACAACGAATATTCTTATCTCAACGTTACAAAGATCATCTAAACACACGTAAGGTCCTTTACCATAGAAGATTAAAACAAAGAAAGAAGCACACGAATCATCGCAAGAAGCAGAAGGAAAGAGAATTACGGAGTGCCTCACTATCCGACGTTGAAGTCTCAGAAACAACGAATATCCTTATCTCAAGGTTACGAAGATTATCTAAACACACGTAAAATCCTTTACCATAGAAGATTAAAACAAAGAAAGAAGCACACGAATCATTGCAAGAAGCAGAAGGAAAGAGAATCGCGGAGTGCGTCGCTATCCGACGTTGAAGTCTCAGAAACAACGAATATCCTTATCTCAAGGTTACGAAGATCACCTAAACACATGTAAGTTCCTTTAGCATAGAAGATTAAAACAAAGAAACAAACACACGGGGTCATCGCAAGAGGCAGAAGGAAAGAGAATCACGGAGTGCTTCGCTATCAGACGTTGAAATCTCAGGAGCAACGAATATTCTTATCTCAAGGTTACGAAGATCACCTAAACACACGTAAGGTCCTTTACCATGGAAGATTAAAACAAAGAAACAAACACACGAATCATCGCAAGAAGCAGATGGAAAGAGAATCACGGAGTGCCTCGCTATCCGACGTTGAAGTCTCAGAAACAACGAATATCCTTATCTCAAGGTTACGAAGATCACCTAAACACATGTAAGGTCCTTTACCATAGAAGATTGAAACAAAGAAAGAAGCACACGAATCATTGCAAGAAGCAGAAGGAAAGAGGATCACGGAGTGCTTCGCTATCCGACGTTGAAGTCTCCGAGCAGCGTTGCGAAATTCTTTGCAACTAGACACCAGTCCTCTCCGAGAGTTTCATTAGCTCCGGAGGATCTCGAATACAGGACTCCATATAACCGTCGATCCAGTGCTGTAAAACTTATATTACTGACTCGGCTAATTTCCCGGGGAGCGAATCGCGTCCTCGATACGTCCCAGCTTCTCGACTAAGTAACAACTTCTCCTAACTACCTAGACCTCTCTCGATTTACAGCCGATATATCCACCGTTTCGACCGTTCGTACTATCTTGACGAACGAAACTCGAACGATGAAATTCCACGGAACGATTCTCCGAGATTCTGGTGCAATTCTTTCAGCTAGTCATACGAGCGATCGCGAAACGGGAAGTCGGTGACGTTAGCTGTCTAATTATCCTAGCTCGTAAAGGTGCGAATGATCAGCGAACTGGTTAGCTCATGGTAAACAGCGTCACGCGGATTTCTTCGTTTGTTTGTCCAAGTTTTACAGAGTTGAAAGCGTGCTAAAGAAGCGTCCAGACGGTAGCGAAAACGTTTCGCGAGAGGACTGCGTCGTTATCTTGGTCGGCGATTAACTTGCATTCCTTTAACGCAGTCGTAATTAAAACGAGAGTCGAATGAAAATAACGACGGGTGATGTCGGTTGGCAATAAGACAGACGCGTCGATGCGGAAATTTGCATTTCGCGATCAGCTGCAGGGTGTAACGTTTAATTTCGATGGAATATGTCATCGGGAGAAATTTTTGATACTTCCTGTTTATTCGATAACGTTTATATCTTGTTATTTATTTTTTACGCGAGATAAGGGTCGAGTGGTTGTTGTTAAATATTTATAATACTTATATTTCGAGGAAACGCGTGGAAGAAATGTTTTATGTATTTTACGAACGTTGGAAGATGGTTAACGAATAAAGGAAGAATATAGTGGTACAAGTAAACGAAAGGTGCGCTGTTTAATATGTAAACGAAGTTGTAATTAAAGCGTCGTGTCACATCGTGTAATCGTAGCAAGCCATATCGTAAACCTTTTAACGATAATACTTAGCTTCCTATCGAACGTTGACAGATATATAATGGAAGGAATGAAATCTGAAAGATATCGGTAAGCAGAATGGTAGAAAAGGTTTGGAAATATTGCCTAGAGTTAACACTAGGTTTACGAATCTTCTCTGTATACCTATTTCTAGGGATTTTCGGGAAATCACGTACTTTCTTTAAAAAAGATAAAGACGAGTTTAATATGAAAACAATAACAATATTAACAAACTTGATATAAGTTAATTAAATCTGTTAATATCGTATAATCGGTGTAACCTATCCCGTAAACCTTGTGTTAATGATAATCCACTTTCCTATCGAAGGTTGACATATATATTAGAATGGAAGGAAGGAAATCGGAAGGAATATCGGTAAGCAGAATAGTAAGGAAGGTTTGGAAATATCGCCTGGAGTTTACGAATATTCTCTGTATACCTATTTCTAGGGACCTTAGGGACCGTTAAAAAAGAAAAAGGAAAGACGAGTTTAATTCGAAAACAATTAAACAATTATTACCAGTCTTGATACAAGTATAATCGTAGCAACCCATCCCGTAAACCTTGTGTTAACGATAACACCTAGCTTCCTATCTCACGTTGACATATATATTAGAATAGAAAGAAGGAAATCGGAAGGAATATCGGTAAGCATAATAGTAAGGAAGGTTTGGAAATATCGCCTGTAGTTTACGAATATTCTCTGTATACCTATTTCTAGGGACCTTAGGGACCTTTAAAAAAGAAAAATAAAAGACGAGTTTAATTCGAAAACAATTAAACAATTATTACCAGTCTTGATACAAGTATAATCATAGCAACCCATCCCGTAAACCTTGTGTTAACGATAACACCTAGCTTCCTATCTCACGTTGACATATTTATTAGAATAGAAAGAAGGAAATCGGAAGGAATATCGGTAAGCAGAATAGTAAGGAAGGTTTGGAAATATCGCCTGTAGTTTACGAATATTCTCTGTATACCTATTTCTAGGGACCTTAGGGACCTTTAAAAAAGAAAAATAAAAGACGAGTTTAATTCGAAAACAATTAAAATATTACCAGACTTGATACAAGTATAATCGTAGCAACCCATCCCGTAAACCTTGTGTTAACGATAACACCTAGCTTCCTATCTCACGTTGACATATATATTAGAATAGAAAGAAGGAAATCGGAAGGAATATCGGTAAGCAGAATGGTAGGAAAGGTTTGGAAATATCGCGTGGAATTTACGAATATTCTCTATATACCCTTCTTCTAGGGACCTTTAAAAAAGAAAAAGAAAAGACGAGTTTAATTCGAAAACAATTAAAATATTACAAGACTTGATACAAGTATAATCTTAGCAACCCATCCCGTAAACCTTGTGTTAACGATAACACCTAGCTTCCTATCTCACGTTGACATATTTATTAGAATAGAAAGAAGGAAATCGGAAGGAATATCGGTAAGCAGAATAGTAAGGAAGATTTGGAAATATCGCCTGAAGTTTACGAATATTCTCTGTATACCTATTTCTAGGGACCTTAGGGACCTTTAAAAAATAAAAATAAAAGACGAGTTTAATTCGAAAACAATTAAAATATTACTAGACTTGATACAAGTATAATCGCAGCAACCCATCCAGTAAACCTTGTGTTAACGATAACACCTAGCTTCCTATCTCACGTTGACATATATATTAGACTAGAAAGAAGGAAATCGGAAGGAATATCGGTAAGCAGAATGGTAGGAAAGGTTTGGAAATATCGCGTGGATCCGGCGATATGGTAGGGTGGCACGGATATTCAAATGTCAATGGGGATCAGCGGGCTGACACATTTTAACGGGCGAAAATATTATTCGAATCCGCGGCGGGACAGGCAGACGGACAGAGAGGCGTCGCTGTGGGTTAGGAGAGAGGAGAGAGGAGAGAGAGCGGGGCTAGTGTCGCAGGGTGGTGGCTCGCGATCGTTCCCGTTTACAACGCGGGATACGCGTATATCTCTTTATACCGNAAGACTTGATACAAGTATAATCATAGCAACCCATCCCGTAAACCTTGTGTTAACGATAACACCTAGCTTCCTATCTCACGTTGACATATTTATTAGAATAGAAAGAAGGAAATCGGAAGGAATATCGGTAAGCAGAATAGTAAGGAAGATTTGGAAATATCGCCTGAAGTTTACGAATATTCTCTGTATACCTATTTCTAGGGACCTTAGGGACCTTTAAAAAATAAAAATAAAAGACGAGTTTAATTCGAAAACAATTAAAATATTACAAGACTTGATACAAGTATAATCGTAGCAACCCATCCCGTAAACCTTGTGTTAACGATAACACCTAGCTTCCTATCTCACGTTGACATATATATTAGAATAGAAAGAAGGAAATCGGAAGGAATATCGGTAAGCAGAATGGTAGGAAAGGTTTGGAAATATCGCGTGGATCCGGCGATATGGTAGGGTGGCACGGATATTCAAATGTCAATGGGGATCAGCGGGCTGACACATTTTAACGGGCGAAAATATTATTCGAATCCGCGGCGGGACAGGCAGACGGACAGAGAGGCGTCGCTGTGGGTTAGGAGAGAGGAGAGAGGAGAGAGAGCGGGGCTAGTGTCGCAGGGTGGTGGCTCGCGATCGTTCCCGTTTACAACGCGGGATACGCGTATATCTCTTTATACCGGCGAAGCTTAACGATTCAATAACCGATCGGAATCGGAGCTGCTGATGCAGAAATACCTCGACCTCCTAGTTTGCATCCAAAGTGTTTTCCTTCGTGCTTCTCTCCGCCTTTATCCCCGTATCCGTCTTCAACCATCGGATTTAACTGTCCCGCCACCAGCCGATTCCCTTTCTACCAATACGCCTCGAGCTTTTCCTTTTTTCCTTCGTCAAACCTTCCCTCGCATTATCGCCCCGGTGACGCGATCCAGCTTCCATCCCCGCGAATTTTCCGAAAATTATGATTTTCGTCGGACCTCCATCTCGAGGGTTTAGATTTACTACGAGTTGCTCGCTTCAAGTTCGCTGAGAAAAGTTTGGCACCGAATCGACACCAGATTTGGGGATGTTTGGATTGAAATATCGAGTCCCGGTAATGTATTGGTCACTTAAAATATAAATTCTAGTCTCATTCGTTTGTTTCCGAACAATTAGTAGCGAAAGAAAATGTTTAAAACATTAGACATTTCCGTGAGTTTGCATCCAAAGTGTTTTCCTTCGTGCTTTTCTGTCTTTATCCGTCTTCAACTATCGGATTTAACATTTCCTTTGTCCCAATACGCGTCGAGCATTCGTTTATGAAAGTTTCTCTCGTATAATTGTCGTGGTGACGCGATCAAGCTTCCAACGTCGCGAATTCTTGAAAAAATTGTTATTTTAGCGAGACTTTGGTCTTGAAGGTTTGGGTTTAAATATGTGCCGATTTTTAGGGATGTTTGGATTAACGTTGAAGTTGTCAAAGTAGTCGAATTTCGGATTATTTTCGTTTTAAGCGCAGTGACAAACGAAAGCAAGTTTAAAGTTAGAATTAATACGTGTACTGCACAGAGCATCCGCATCTTTTATACTAATTACAGTACAATAAATATAGTATAACAACAGAAGCGTTAAAACGTAAATATATTTCCACGTTATATCATAATTAAACGTAATTCAGAAAATTTGTTGCTCCGTCTCTCTATTCGCTTTTCTCCCTGTTTCAATCTTCTCTCCACGAATTAAAAATCTCCAGCTAATATTACTCGAAAATAATCGAATTTTGAAAGCGTACAGAACTCTTTCGTCGTTGGAGTCGCGTGACTTGGAAATTTGCGAGGAATTTTTCCGTTTGAACAATTTTAAATAACAGATAGCATGAATAGCGAATAGAAAATATTTAATTTGCGAGGATTTTATTTTTCTGCTTGTTCCGAGTCTTCGATTACGAATATAACGTTTCATAATGGAATACGATGCGTAGAAAAATAAGATTTTTTTTCACCGTTTCGTATCTAGAGCTAACAATAAGTAAATATTATTCTCTGGAGTAACGGGAATATTATTTACCCGACTACGATCATTCACTACGTTCATCGATTAATACATAACATCATGCGCAGTTCCATGGAGCGGAAAATAAAACACAAACATTCGACGTGCGAATGCTTTTAATTGCCAAATACCGACTGTTCCAGAAACTCAAATATCTGCTTCCTGTTGTATTCGCAAGTTCCACATATCCGTCAATACCCAAAATGCGATAATAATCGTATATTTACAAAATTACACGAAATTAATTACCGATTGGCAGTGCTGGCCGAATGAAAGCTAAGAAAATTGCTCGATTCGACGAGTTTCCCTTTCGTATATTCATAAATAAAATATATTCTTTTCAAAGTATGATAATAATCGTGTATCCACACAGATTACACGGAGGAAAAGAAGAAATCAATTGAGCTCATTCGATAATACAAAGTCAAGTAAGTAACTTTGTAAT
>NIJG01001431.1:3688-14898 GCA_002201625.1 Euglossa dilemma | reverse complement strand
CCGGAGTGACCCCACTGAACGGGGCGCCGCGCCGAAAAGTGAACACATTGCACGTTGCTAGTCTACGGTGAACGCTCAGACGTCATTCAACACTACCTTGAAATTCCTTTATATGGATACTTTCTTAAGAGCTACTTAACAACTTTTTCGTCATATTATATGAAAAACTAGAAAATGAGTATATTTTAAAACATATCCAGTTATTTACATATTTACTGATTTCACTGACGAGAGACGGCGCTCGTATATACAAGCCGCCGGATATATACGGCACCCGTACACACAGGTCGTCACGTGGATGCCGGATATATACGGCACCCGTAACGAAAGGGTCAAAAAGAATAAACAAATATGGCTGTTCAAGGCCGATTCGTTTAATTGCTTACAATATTGACGTACCAAAAACGAAGGTTATCATTTTGGGAAATGTTATTAGAGTAGAGTTGTGGTGGCGTTAATATACGCGTGCGTATTTTTAATTTGAATGAGTGTTTGTTCCTCCATCTAAATATAAAAGGCTTTCCTACTTCAAAAATAATATAATGAAATAATCTCATGGCAGATATGTAAGCACAAATTGTTCCTAAATAGAAAATATTGTTTAAAAAAATTTTTTATTTTTACAATACAATAAATCATCATTTTATTTTTATAATAACATTCGGATAATATTGTCGTAGATAAAATATTTATCTTTTTACAGCGATGCGAAGTAAACATTAGGAATCAGTCCAAGCACTGGTCCATGACAAATATAAAAAAGTCAACGGTTAGTTAGGTTAAGCTTGTCTTGTATAGAAAACATTTTGAATAGACAAATGAATATTCATAGCAGAAGAACTCTTTAAGCCTTGAAGGTGTTAATAAATTTAAAAAGCCAAGTACAAATTTGTGACACAATGTGCGAATTTTTATTTATAAAAACAACTTTTATAGAAAAATTAGAGGATCTTAATTTTTAGCATGGTTAAATCAAGTACTGAGCTTGCTGAAACTAAACCAAATATTGATTTTTACAAATTTTTTATAGAATGGGCAAATGATTGTAGTTTAGCGACAATCATATAACTCCTTCAAAAAGTTCTTAAGATCGGCGATGAAAAAAATATGTTAACACTAGAACTACCTGAAAATTTTTTTAACGATAAAAATGATCCGAAATTCATCAAAATGATGGCTCTCGGTAGTTCAAATGTTAATCATCGTAGTTTACTCAAAGTGCATCGAAAACTGTGCATTTTACTCATGGCTGATGCTTTTAAATTTTCTGATACCTGCAACTTCTAAAATAAAAAATATTTCAATTTTTAAATTACAGGTAACCCTCCTATAACACGGCAGATACGTTCCTAAAAAATATTGTGTTAAGCGTTGTCTTACTGAAGGAGACTCAGAACCTGCGCAGATAAAGGGGTTACGTACTAAAAAGTTTTTTACATGCAAATATTTTCATATAGTCTCACATAAACAACACAATTTTTATTATAAATATTAACGTATGTTTAACACAAAATAAATTAATTAAACTTAACTCATCCTTAATTTAATAAAATTCTTCATAAACAATAAGCAGACCCAACTAAGAACATTTTTTGTCTGGAAAACAGTGTCTACACTTTCAATACTTTTACATTTTAATCTAAAAAAAAATCAGTAACCTTATCTAACTTGTTCGTTCTTACCATGTCAAGTAAATCTCTCAGTACGAAGGTAGATTGTTTTGCTGCTCCCTTTTAAATTTTCGGCTTTTTTTAATACATTAATTTGCATTTAAGAAAAATGTACGAAAATTTTCAGCTAAGCTTAAGCCTTCTTGTAATTTTTTAGTGTTAAATAATAAGACTACAAATATAAAAAAATATTTTCCCCAGCTGTATATTTTTAGACAGCAAAGTACATGGTACTGTTAAATTACTTTCACTTACAAAGGTTTTCGTATCTCTATTCATGCTGTTGTAACGCCATTGATATGTAGCAATGATCTACATGAACCCTTATCGCTAGCCTACTTGTCCTCCAAAGTCCAACGCAAAATAAAAAAGGCAGTTGAGTCTAATACCTAAAACCGTGCACGTTGTTATTTCTTCAGAAGTCCCTACCTCGTTTTCTACGGAGCGATAGTATAGTCGAAGAAGGAATAAGAGTTAGGATTCTAATAGAATCTTTCTCTTTACAAGTGTTATTATACTATACGTTAAAATTCTAAAAGTGATTCTATTTATCCCGTGACACTGTATCAAACACGTGTAATATAACAGATCTGTTGGAGAGCGATTTTTGAAATTATTGAACCGTGTTATAGGAGGGTTACCTGTATATATAAAATTATATGTAATTTGCACTGTGTAATAAGATATAGAGCTTTACTTGATTTATAACTTTTAATAAAACATTGACGATGTGAAAATATTTATCTATTTATTCTGGTATATGAAGTTATGATAAGGAGATTTAATTATAATAAAAAATCTAACAGTTTTGGAAAAATTGTAATTTAAATCTTATACTTGCTATTGTCGAATTTAAAGATTAAACAAATATTTTGGATTAAGCTTTTATTTTTCAAATATAAAAAGATCAACAATATTATTTTTGTTAAAATATTTTTTGTGTTGTATATTTTAAAACGTACTAAAATGCCAATAAAAATTTGAAAATATTGAATACAGAGCCTTAACACATTAAATGCAATGCTTCAATTTAAATCGTATTATTACGTTTGTATGGCATTTAACGTATTAATCCTGTCTTTATAATCAAAATCAAATGGAAATAATGTTAGAAAAAATAGAATATTTGTAATTAGATTAAACTTTATTACATTTATATATAATTCTGTGCACAGTAAAATAGTAAACTAGACATATTACCTAAAGTTATATAGCTAATAATGTAATACAGCTACTTCATGCCATTAGTCAGCAGTGTGACCCTCGAAAGGCAATAAACGCTAGAAGACAGAAGCTATATTCAGCTTTTTACAAATCACAAACATGTCAAGTATCGCACTGTAGGGGTCATAAAAACTCTAAAACACCTGACTACAAGTGGCAACAGAATGGCAAATCTTCATTTTCTATAAGACACAATAAAGTTGTTCGTCGTATCCATCTACAGTAATTTCTGCCATATAATCTCAAATCATCAAAAATATATACTGAGTCACTCTGTTTAGGAAACGAAAAGATAGATCCGTGTAGATATATGCATCGATACAGAGCTAGGATTTAGTATAATAAACATGTATATCTATTTTCGACAAGACAAAAATGAAATAATATTAACAGAACTTGGAACAACTAGATAGGGTAATTTGCAAAAGGTTGACATCGAAGGGCTAAGGAAATACGACATTCTTGCGTATAAATTAGGGCTGATATATAAAGCGAATTCTGGGATTATTCGATATATTATACCGTGGGATGATATAGCTGCAACATACAATTAAAACCATATCAAGGGTATAAGAATATCCATATCTATTAAGGAGTACACTCAATTAAGAGTTCTTAAGAAGACCGCGAAAGCATCTTTTAGAACCTTAGAAAAGAGTTTTGTGATAGATGTGTTATGTTCTAGAGACATTTGAATAAGGAATTGGGATAGATATAAGTGTTGATAAAGCGGTATAAACACACAACTAATAAAATATATAAATTATCATATATTCCACGGGATGTCTTAGTGGAAATGGTCATGAACGTTAAACGATGTTCCTTGCGACAATTCAAACTATCTCGCGGTAAGAAATTCCCTTGCACCATAAGTCCTGCCGCATTCTCGAAATTGAACCTAAAACACTTTTCGTCCTCCCCGCCTTTCCGTTGCGTGAGTTCTCAAAAGATTGTAAAGTCTTCGTTTCCGTCAACCACCCATCGCGATTGTTACAACACCGTGAGTGTAAAAAATTCGGTGTTTGATTGCAGGTGAGGGCACTTGAAAGTGGTAACCGTGAGGCATGTAGCATGCGATTTTCTGGCGATCAGTCAAACGATACAGAGCATGACCTCCTGTTCTCAGAGCAGTCCGCCGGTGTCACGTCCGAGCCAGGACGAGGTGAAACATGCCAACGCTGAGACACAAGCACTGGCGAGCCCGTCTGGCGAGGAGACCTCGGTTAGCTAGGTCCCTCTCATACGCCTCCCTCCTTGTCTAGAGTGGCAGGACCAGAATTTATGAGACTGCCGTGGAGATATATGACGACGATGAAGAAGATCGAAAGCTATCTACTATCCAGGAAGTGTCAGAATCAAGAGACATTTTCAGTCCTTCGGTGTTTGCCTAGAACTGCCGAAATCGAAGTCACAAGTCGATTTCCAGCGATTCTGATCAGGTGATTGACGTTTCATTAAATTCTATTTCTTCGCTGTCAATTTGATTTTCAAACGGAAATAATAACTCGGAAAATGAATGATCTTGGAGATCTACGATATAAAGTTAACACATTGCGTACAGGTGACGAGATATCTCGTTTTCAGGTTTCTTCCATCGTTTAATCGGAAATTAATGTAGAATAAATTTTTCCACTCGAAAAAGATGCGGCCGATTAACGCGGTTATAGCAGATCCGACGTAGATGAACATTGATTGTGTTCGATCATCGATACTCATGCCCGCGCAAACTTTTCCAATTTGTATTTTTCCAACTCTCTTTTTGAGTGGATTGATCCAGTATGTAAAAATCGCATGGGAACAATCAGTTACATCTCGGACAAAGTGATGTCATACAAAATGGAAGGGAACATTTTCCCCGGCGAAGACCCAGCTTTCCACGTCTACAGCGATTCACCGACATTCTCCGATTTCTCATCCTAAACTACCATATGTACTGTCAAGGTAAAGAAAAACAAAACTGTTACATTTTATTAACAAATTATCTAACGGTGCCAAGACGTCTTTTTAGCCTCGTATCTGTCTTTTCGAGGACAAATTAAATATACAACGCGCGTATGCAAATACGATGTTATCAAAGAAAAATGTCTATAAAATCAAACGATTTTTATAACTGTCATTCGAATTTATTCCACTTTATTCTCTTTCATTTTCTTCCTCATTGTTCTAGAGTTCATCGTTTTACTTTACGGACTATAGTAGTGCTCGCTTTAGTGTTCTCGATTAACGGAATCGTGTTTCGACGATTTCTTGCAAAACTCGCTTCTGTGAATTCGATTTTACGAGGGAATGAGGTAAAAATGAGAATTTTTTAACAATCGTGTGCAGAAATGGGATACTGATTCGAGTAGTGCACTATATTCGTGTTGATATTTCCCTGTCAGTGACTGTAATCGATGACACCCGCACGAGATAACGTAAGATTTATTAAAGATTAGGATAATTCGTTACGTTGCTCGATGAATGATGATAATAACCATAGTTAGTTCCTTACACATTTCTTAGGGATAAATATCACCATATTTCATACTATATATTACGATGTTCAATCAAAGTTGACGACATGTGCACAAAGTATTTATACTTATTTTATACTATATGTATATAATATAACAATTTATTATTTACAAAGACAAAGTCTTCGTTGAAATTTTGATAGGATAGTAGTGTAGCAGAGACATTGTATACATTTATTTGTAAACTGTTTCATGAAAATGTCGAAGATTTTATTGTTGATAGTTATAACTACATTACTCGACACTTTCGGGAATATAAACTATGAATATTTCGAATACGAATCTAAAAAAATAAAGAAAAAAGAAAAACATCTTACTTCGTGATAATACGCGCAGATCATTCTGGAAGTATGTAGCAAGTTAAAACACGGATAATTTTCTAAGATATCATTTCATATCGTTCATCTTTCTAATCGCAATAATTCTCGGATAAACAATTGCAAATTGCCTACGAGCCGAATTTAATCTTGAGCATAATCGATTAGGATAATACGAATGATCGATACAAAGATGAGAACAAATAAATTGAACGCTTCGTGTGTTGATCGATATCAGAATATGATATCAATGAAGTTCAAAAGTTCACTTAATTAACGACAGAAAAATGAAATGACAATTTGCAATTTAGGGTGCAATCATGTACGTAATTTTAGTTACACGCTGTGTGAATCTCATACAGATAAAATTTGCCACGTAAACCAAAATAAAGACACTTTTGTTACTGCCTATTATTAGTTAGTTAAATAATATTAGAGAATTATATATTTGACTTGTTTTATTTATATTACTGTATTTTTATCATATTATATAAAATAATTCTTCTATTTTATCAATTTTACCCTAATTCTGTAAACCATTATAAAAACAGGTTAACAAATTATATATGTATTATTTATTTACATCATCTTTGTACATATGATTACGCTACAAGTATTTAAAAATTAATTCATTGGCATAATATTGACTTAAAATCGAATTCGGTAAGCTGTGTTTTTAAAAAACAGATTATCTTGAATTCTTTATAAATTTAAATACACATTTCATCGTGTATGATATTTTAATTAAATTATTAAATATCTTTTATTATTCGTTTAATCAAATATTATTCGTACATTCTTTTATGATAATAATTATTAAATTTAAAAACAAACATTTTCTCGCCGTGATATTTTTTTAACGATCCTGTCTTACTTGATTGTAATTTTATTTGTTAATCGCGTTATGTTTTCGTTCATACCCTTGGAATAAGAGGAACGTTTAAAAACGGATTGCCGGAGAGATGGAGGAACTATCAAAACCATATATCCTCAAGAGTTTGCGAACCACTTGCGCGGCTGATGCATTCATGTGACACGCACGAATGCAGATTGCATAGTGGTGCAACAGCCGCTCACAGGCCTTCCCCAAAAATTTGAATGGCCTCTATGAGTATCTGTCGTCAATTTGTGGATGAAAAGTGGCAGCTGTTCATCTTCGTTTCAACACAACAAACGCGAACAAATATCGCGTTTCGTTTCGAATACCGGGACTCTTCAAGAACGTTCACAAACTCTAAATAGAAAATGATTGTTACGTACTTCCTGCATGATAGAATCGATACGAACGATTTTTCTTTCTCACCACACTTACCATATTTTTTCATTTAAAAGCCAAAGACGTTTACTTCCTTTCGTGATAGTAAATTAATACATATTCCACCTATCCTTTAATCTGTATATATATATGCCGGTAATTGAAGTCAAATAATTGTAAAGGAGAAACTTAGCCATAGTTCGTCTGTGAGTGTGTGTAAACTTGTATGTTAAATGTGCGTCGATTTTTGACTAAACATGTGCCAACGCTGAGAAATTACGTGAACGTAATGAAATACTGTACGATAAGGTGACTTTTAAAGGGAGATTGTTTTAAATAAATTAAACGTTACATGTTCTCACTGAAGTATTGCTATTAAGCATACCGCATTGTTAATGTTAATTACATAGATGTCTATGTATGAACAAATCATACATTATTATATCAACGTTGCACAGAAGACCTAGAAATGTATTTCTGTTAATTATGCGTATTGAGATATTAAAAGTTATGTACTGCAAATTCCTCGAAAAGTTGTCTAAAAATTAAACCACGCGCGTTAAAGGATTGAAGGAAATTTAACGCGATATCGCGAGTGCAATAAACAAATTTCTCTAAAATTGTTAATACACTGGTAATATCGTTGAAATATTTATATATCATATGCTTATCGTGGAAACACCTCTGAAAAAGTACATAGGAGTTGGAATGATTAAGCATCTTTGGCTGAGTCGAATTATTAATTTCAATGGCTTCCTTTATAAATATATCAATCAAAGGTTAATAAAAAAAGATGAAAAATTGAAACAATTAAAAAAAAAACTTATCAGTTTGGTATGTGTTATAAAAAATTATTATGAGGAAATTAACAAAGTTCGTTTCGAAAATAATACTAAATTCTTTGTTACCGTGAAATAAAAGGAATGGTAATATGTAATAACGATATGAGATATAATATTAACTCGATTTCTCAACCAAATCGAATAGAATAAGAGGAAAAGAACAACCAAAGATGTTCGCTTCGAATTTCTGTATAGATTAAGCGACAAATTGATCGTCGCAGAAGCGTATACATCGAAAATTCTAGAGCCAATAACAAAAATGTTTTGTGGCAAAAAAAGTAGTGTTTACAAGCTATAAGCAACAATTATAGGACTTAAAGGTTACGCAGTTTTAACGGTTATGAGAATCAGAGATTATCTCGAAACTTGTTTAAAGGTTTATCGATAGAAGAAGAGTTTATCCATTTCTCAGTGTGTTTTGGAATTTAGTACAATCGTTGTAGCGATTAAATAATACGTGTATTATATAATTAGATAATTCAAATTCGAGTGCACTTGATTAGTCCCTTTTGATAATGAATGCAATGGTGACCTGATAGGTTGTTTCGTAAAGACAGCAAAGGTCAATTTACTCTTACTTCACGTTTTAGATACTATAATATCCATGGGTACCATGATTCACATGCGATATTAACATGTTATATAGTTTTAAGAGAAATTCGGATATCTGATTACAATTTGTTGTATGTGTGTATGTTAGAGCGAATATATACATACATATATGTATGAAACGTATGTAAGGAGATAAAAAACGATACAAATTAATAAGTGGAATAGTGAGCTATGGATTATAAGGTTTCTCATTTTTCAAATACAATTTTCTATTCCAGTGCCAACCGTGAAGTTAGCTAATCTTAATTATATAATTGTAAAATAAAAGCCACACACTTCATGGTCAGTCAATAAATAATAACACCAATGAACGATTGATTTATTTACCAACATTTTCATTCATGTTCTCTCTTTGTAGCGCGAAATATTACAGCGACTTGTGTAGCAAGAAGTCAATTATACAATAAAACAGCTTAGATTGTACCTCATTTGCTGCGTAAGCAAATGATAAGGAATAAATTAAAACTACAATTAATGAATTTTTGATTGAGATCCATTTTATTATAAGTTAAAATATATACACGATGTATGAAAATAAAAAAGAACGACGGTGTACTGAGTACTAGTCATTATTACGTGCCTTTTCCCTTTCATACAGTCTCACGTACTCCGGGCATTCCACGGACAGAAACGAGTGGTTCGAATCCCTTCCCTTCAGTTTACAGTTCCTACATACACACTCTTTCTTACACGACTCTATCAAATGCTCAGCCTCTCCACACTTTTGACATAAGCGTTCCTTAATATAAAAAACAAGAAAGCCATCGAACATCCCAAAAATGCTAAATAGTTATAAATAACTATTAATTTATTTAGATAATATTAAATTATTAAGAATAAGTAGAATTAAACATTCTGTACAGAAGGGACAACAAATATTTTTATTTAATAAAAATATGCAAAATTAAAGGGAAATATAGTTGTTCGTATCGGTAATTATATAAAACACTATGACCGGTATCATAAATCTAAAGGAGACAAATCTTTCGCTATTTTGTATTATAAATTTTTTACATTTCGAAACAAGACCGTAAATGACTCAGAAGTAAATCACTTTCATATAATCATTGGCACATATATCGAGTAGAGAAATGACTCCGAAGAATCTGTTTATTCGCGAGGAAAGGGCACTAGACAGAGAGAGAAAGAAAGAGGGAGAGAGAGGGAGAGGATTGAGAGAGGGCCAAGGCAGAAGTGAAGGAAACGGCAACGGGATCCATTGAGGGCTAAGAATTTCGGTCAAAGTGGTCGATCGCCCGAAGACCAACAGACTTTTACGCCTTTGGCGAGCTTTATCCGATCCTTGACATTCTGGTCATGGTACGTGACCAATTTCTGCTCCACGAGAAACACATTTCTCAAATCAGACGAGATATTTTCTATCGAATTCGTTGTATCTCGAACAAATCTCATTCGACGACGCAATTTAATCGTTTCCCTTTGTTAAATGCATTTAATTAAAATTACAAGAGATTTATCTCGACAAACGGACGAAGCTTTACGAATATGTGAAATTTTTCGAGTAATACGAATTTCAGATGTTAATGGAAAAAAGTATTTTCGCTGTTCGACCGAAATCAGGACAAGATATTAACGTAACACGAATGGATTGAATTCTTAAAGGGACGGTTAAAGGAAGTACTGCTATAAAATCGTTTTCAAAGCACCGCAATAAACTAATAAGTGCTCGCACGTAATATATTTATACCCTAGACAAATGTGTTTCACTCGTTCAACCTCACTCACAGTCGTACAGATAAAATCAACAATAACGCGGTACAATTTGTTTGAAACCTCAAAAAACAAGTTTACGTCAGTTAACTTACTTCTATGTTGCGTCAAGCAGTTCCTATTCGGCTATTCGTGGGAGTAGGTGACGATGACACGAATAAGAAATCGTATTATAAATGACAGCGATAGTGTTACCAATAGTAATTGAAACGATATAAACGACGTTCCATTATCCGAGAAATAGAAGAATTTAATAAATTAAAGAAGTATCGGGATCATGGATTTGTAATTGATTACGGTCTATATATTCTCTTTTAACCCCTTGCGAAACGAAGCTAACGATACATTCGGTGTGAACTAAATGATGAAAAATAAGAAATCGAGGGAAAGTCTCCGAATTAAAAAATATGTACCACATTCTTGACAATGCTAAAATTATTTTGCATTTTGAAAAATTAAAAATCTTTCGCGTATATTATGACATTTGTGTCCAAAGGTGAATGAACATTACGCGATCCAAGTGTTTAGTATTTAATTTTTTTGAAAAAAGGAAAGAAAGAGAAAACCAACCATCGCAATACCACTTGTAATCCTTTGATATATTACAATTATCGTATATATACGATCACTTGTTCTCTACGATGCCTATGTTAGAGATCATAGATAAATTATTTCGTCGAATCGACGAAGAAAATTTGGGATACGTCACGTCCTTTCAAATTATGGAATTTCTTTCAATCATCAGCGATACAAGGTGTGATTATCTTCTATTTTTTATAGATTTTACTTATCATCTACGAATATTTCAGCATATTTTAAATACTTGTCAATAATTTATTAACGCGTTGTAACATTTGTTTAAAGACGACTTGCTGGCTTCGACAAGAGCAGTCTGGAATAGCTGGAGAAACTTTTTAAGTTTGGACAACGAAAAGGAAATTAGGGGCGAAGAATTCAACAAAATCGTCACTTCGAAGAATTAATTGTCTTATATTCTCTTTGATAGATTTCACGATATAAAATATTATACGATACGAAAATACGAA
>NIJG01001428.1:1848-18163 GCA_002201625.1 Euglossa dilemma | reverse complement strand
TTTTCGTTATATGGTCCTAGGAGGTCGTAATATTCTTGGGTCCAATGTGGTTTGTTAGCTTCCAGTTTGATTGACGTATTCTTGCTTGGTGATGTTTTCCAGTGTTCATATGCTTCGAGTAGGTCATCTGCATCATCTATGTTCGTCATGGTTGATGGGCCACCTAGTTCGTGGTAAGGAATACCCTATTTCTTCTGGGTTTATTGTTTGCATTCTGATGTTTACCTTTCGTCTTTCACTATTCGCGCCGGGAATAATCAATATAATCGGTCTGCTTCCTTTGCTATATTCGATCTCATAGTCATATTCTTCTAGCCTCAATCTCCATCACATTAGTCTCGGTGAAGTATCCTTGACCTTATATAACCACTTAAATGCCTGATGATCCGTTTGTATTATGAAGTGTCTCTCTAGTAAGTATTGGCGTAACCTTTTCATCGCCCAAGCTATAGCTAATAGCTCTTTTACCGTGGTAGTATAATTTCTATCTGCGGAATTCAGGGTAGGTGTGATGAAACTGCAGGGATGTCCGTCCTATGAGAGCACATCTCCTATCCCTTCGTTGCTGGCATCCCTTGTCAGTACAAATGTCTTGTTGAAATCCTGGTATTGTAGTGTAGCTTGCTCGCGTAGTTCATTTTTCAAAGTGTTAAATGCTGATTGCTGTTCGTCTTTCCATTGAAAGGGAGTTTTCTTTTGGGTGATGATTGTTAGGGGTTTCGTGATGTCGGCGAAGATTTTTATGAATTTGCGATCGTATCCAACTAATCCCAGAAATGGTTTTAATTTTGTCATGTTTGTAGAATTAGGGAAGCTTTGTATAGATTCCATCTTTTTGCATTCGGTTTGATTCCGTCTTTAGTGAAGATGTGTCCTGGGTATTCTAGTTCGTGCTTCAGGAATTGGCAATTGTCAGGCTGTATCTTCAGTCCAACTTCCTTCAGTCTGTTAAATACTATTGCTAGGTTGCGATCGTGTTCCTCTGTAGTGTTTCCAAGTATTACTTTATCGTCTATATATGCAAATAATACTAGCCAATCAGTGATCGTAATGCGCTGTCCATCATTCTTTGGAATTTAGCTGGCGCTTTCTTTAGACCGAAAGGCACTCTTTTGTAGTAACAATGTCTGTCCATCGTGCTGAAGGCAGTGCACTTTTTGTGGTGAGGGTTCATAGGTATTTGATGGAAACCTGACGAGAGGTCCAATGCACTGAAGAATTTAGCATTTCCTAAGTGGGCGAATATGTCATCGGCTTGCGGATGTAGATATGCAAACCGATTTCATTTGACATCCGAAATTAAATCACAATTCTCCATTTTTGTTTGCCAGACGCATCCAGTTCTCTGAGCACTACACAGGCTGGTGCATTATAAGGTGAGTCTGAATCTTCCATTCCACCTTTGTCTAATATTTCATTAATTTAGTTTTCGAACTCCTTTTTGTGGCGTTCTGGAGTTCTGTATGTTTCAATATTTACAGTCTGTCTGTTTGTTCGTATATGTCGAATTGGGTTAATGTGGTACAGGGTAATGGTTCATTGTCAGTTGAAATGATGTTCTGGTAATTGCATACAATTTTCATAATAGGTTCTCTTAATCCTTCTTTGCCATGGAGTCAAAGCATGGTCAATACCTTTGTGATTTTGGGATCATCTGAGTCTATTTGACTGTGATACTCAATTTGAATATCATGCTCACCATTATTAAAGAAGTAAACACGAACAGGATCATGGTTCAGGTTAACTACGTGGGTAACTGATCGTCAACTGGGGACTCTCTAGGTGGTAGGAGTCGCCTGTAATTAAAACCATCGTTATTAAGATGGAGTAGCTTGTTACTTATTGTGTATTGATATTTCTCTAGAATGGGTAATCCTTCTTTCCGTCTTGTGTCAACGGGATGTTGTCCTATACTATTAGTAATTCGTGTGTTAATTGTCCATCTTTTACCGGTGTCAGCTATAGATTTTGTATTTCGTGGAACCTACTTGAATTATTTTAACATGTTTTAACTTTATCTGGTCTCTGACGAATCCTCTTTAGATGAGACTGGCTTCCGCTGCGGTATCAATGAGGAATCTTCCTCGTCGGCGGTTTCCCGGGAATCTTGTTTGAATGCATCGTTGCTCGCCTGGGGTGTAGTGCAACCTTCTAATCTCTGGTTGTTTATTCACGGTGGAGTTTCTCCTGGCTGGACTCCATGAAAATGTGATTTCTGATGTCCTATCTTTTGGCAATGTTCGCAGCGTATCGGGTTCGTTCGCAGTTTATTAGTCTCCGTGCATGTTTTGAGTCTCGGATTCCCTCTGTAACCAAGGTTTGGACTCATCATGGGTCTTGATGATGGGGGAAGTCCAGATATATTCTGGTTTCGTTTTGACTCTTTAAAACATGCTTATACGTTACTTGCTTCCTGTTGGGCATCACTGATTGATCCGGGTTCTATAGGAACGACTAGCTGAGCTATTTTCAAACGCAAGTTGCATATGAAGAATCTTATAGGCTCATGTGTCTTTTCATCCAATGCAGTGCTCCCAGCAGTCGGGTTTCTATGCTTAGCTTGAATGGCGTACTGCAGTTCCCTTAGACTCTGACCAACGCGATTTGCATAAGATTGCACGCTTTCGGTTTGTCCTTGCATCGTCTGTTGCATCCTACTCCGGCTTCCGCTTATGGTGGTTGGTGTGGATAGTTGTGATCGTAATGCTTCGTATAAATCTTCGTAGGTATTTATCTGACAAAACCTGATGGCTTTCTTTGCTTGACTGACGATTTTTTCTGCTATTATCATTTCTAGAGGCATCGGTTTATCGAATGTTCTGTTTCTTGCGAATCTTACCGTTTTGATGAACTCTTCTGTCCCGATATCATCCTCTCCGTTCAGATTTTCCACGCATCGTAAAGTTTCGGTCGAGCTCATCAGTACTAGTTCGTGCGCTGTATTTCTCGTTGGTTGGTGCTCTGTAGGTAGGGCGGATGGGAATGGCTCACTTGTTTCATGCCCAGTTATGGCGGTCGCTGTTGTTTCGTCGACAGTGGGACTTGTTTCAGTGCGGAGTATGCTTTCCCGTGTGTTGATTCCCATAGTGCTTGCGAGTCCCAGTAATTCCTGCTGTTGGACTTGGAACTTTACATCTGATTCCTCTATTGCTTCTGTTAGGTTTGATATCGCGGAATTGTGAGATATAGTTCGCTTAGCGTTAGCCTCTTTTCGTTCCTCTGAGCCGCGTATTGATGCTTGCATTCATCCCAGTTGTTTAAGCATTGCCTCTTGGGTTGCGAGTATTTTATCTAATGCGCTTTCGGGTATTTCGTATTTAGACATGTTTGAAAGTTTTTACCTCGGTTCACTGCATGTTTCCTGCAGGTGCGACCTTGGTCCGGTCTTCTTCTTGCTCCGTGGAGAAGGTATTTCCGTTGCTCCACAAGTGCATTTGCTGGTGATTGTCGTATCCTATCCCGGCAGGATCGCCAGTTTTGTCACAGGGAAATACGTGCCAAGTACTAAACTAAAATATAAACGAGCGGCTCATCAACCTTGGTGGAGGTGACCATTTCTAGTAGATACTAGGTATCATATATTTATACTTACTCCGTAAAATGATTGTAAAACAGATATTGAATAATTTCAAATATTTAACGTACGTTTTCAGGATAGGTATACAAATGAGGAAGCGTTCTGTTTGAGGTACAATGTTGAACTTATTTATTCGTTTGTGCTCGGTTTTTATGTTACAATTTTCTGGTTGAGTTGGCGGTTTCTGGTCATATGTTGGCTTGTTATGGCTGATTTTGCTACGGTTGATATCTGAGAGGTTTCCGGTAACGCTATGGTTGAATTTTGGCAAATTTTGCTACGGTTATTTTATGGGCGGTATCCGGTGATGCGTAGGCTGGATTTTGGCTGGCGTCACACTGCTATGCGTTGGCTGGATTTTGGCGGGCGTCACAACGGATAGGTCACTTATAAAACGTTTGACTTCATACCCATTGGAAATGATCTCTAGCGGTTTTACTGCCAGGTTTGATATTCATACCGTCAATTGAGGTGCCTACTGCCAATTCTGTACACCGCATTTGCTCCCGAAATATCTGGTTCATCTTTCGGAATCAGACGGTATGTGCATCTATTGACTGAGCCGTACGAATATTCCATATGATATTTCATTTCATACGTGAAATTAAGGTGACCGACACTGAAACGTATATTAAAGTGTTCTACTGAACACGATGGTATACCCTCAACACGGCGTGTTAGCTTCGCGGAAAGTAAGGCTTTCAGTGGAAGGTTTGCCTCTATGGCACTGAGTAGCTTTCTATGACGGGTTGCCGGTCTGCTTTAACTATCCAACCGTCAACAAAGATGTCTATGGGCAATAATGTACAGTGGATTTACGCCAGGAATACCTGGCTTGACCTTTGGAATCGCAGGAAAGGTGAAGCCATGGACTTAGCTGTTCAACTCTTAAAGGAGGTGCGACAGTTCTCGAACGGTTTGACCGTAGATATTCTAATTCACACATGAAATTAAGATGACGGTCAATACGATGCATACGACATTGCTTCTCTGAACACGAAGTTATGTTGTCAATTTAGCAGGTTAGTTTCACGGAAGGTTAGGTATTCGGTATGAAAAATGGCCTTACACAAATCGATAATGTTTACCAACGGCTTTTCGCCTTGCTTAAATATTCGATCCGTGTATTATGGTATGCAATGCAAATTCCAGCTTGCGCTCTAGTTCACGGATTACCTGGTTTGACTCTCGGAATCACAGGATAAGTGAAGCTATTGACGAAGCGATGCAACTTTCAAATAAGGTGGTAACGTCCTCAAACCGTATGACCAACAATCTTGATATTCATATATGAAATTAATGTGCCCGTCACTGAACTGTAAACCAATTTGATCCTCTCGACACTACCTTATACTCTCCATAAAGCCGGTTATGCTTCCTGAGGGTATGGACTTCACTGTAACGTTTGCTTTATACTAACTGGTGTCGTACTTTGACGGTTTGACGCCCTACTTTAACATTCAAACCGTGAATTTAGGTGTCCAATGCCAATACTGTTCAGCGGCATACTCCCGAAATACCTGGTATGATCCTTGGAATCAAAGGATTGGTGAAGCTATTAACATATCCATTCGAATCACAGAGAAGGCGGCAACTTTCTCGAACGGTTTGACACTCGATCTTCTATGTCATACATGAAATTTAGGACCCCGCCAATCCAATGTATAGCAATTAGTTTCAATGTGCACGAAGTTATACTCTCGATACACGAGGATAGGTTCTCCGAAGGTATGGCATTCGGTAATATGTTTGACTCTCTACCAATTGGTAACGTACTACAACGCTTTAATACTGTACGTTAATATTCAAATCGTGAATTAAGGTGTCCATTGCCAATACTGTGCTGTACTTACACTCCCGTAATACCTGACATGATTCTCGAATGCACAGTGTAGGTGAAGCTATTCCTTTAGCAGTTCGGCCCACAAAGATGATGGTAACGTTCTCGAAACAAATTAATGCATGAAATTGAGGTACCAGTCACTAAAATGTATACTCGTTCGTGCCTCAGATCATGCAGCTATGCTCTCGCTACAACTGATTATCTTCTCGGAAAGTATGGCCTTCGGTAAAGAGTTCGATCCTATACCAATAGGTAACGTTCTACAATGGTTTGTCTGTGTGCTTATATAGTTATACCATGAATTCGGGTGCCTAATGCCAATACTGAGCAGCGGATTTTCAGCCGGATTGTCAACCTGCTCTCACTCTCGGTATCAGAGAATAGGTGATGCTATTGACTTAGTCGATCCATCCTCAGGGAAGGTGGTAATGATCTCTATTAATTAATACATCAAATTAGGGTACCAAGCACTGAAAGGAATACTAATTTGCGTCTCTGAGCATGAAGTTACACTCTAGATACAACAGGATAGCGTCTCGAAAGGTGAGGCCATCGGTAATATGATTGACACTATAACAATAAATATCTTTCCACAACGGTTTCTCTCTGTTCGTTAATATTTATACCGCGAACTCGGATGTCTATTGCGTATGACGTACAGCGGATGTATTCGCGGAATATCTGCTTTGACTCTCGGAATCGTAGGAAAGATGAAGCTGTTGCCTCAGCCGATCGACTCACAAAGGTGGTGACGGTCTCGAACGATATGAACCTCGATGTGCTAATTGATACACGAAGTTCGGGTGTGCGACACTAAGCTGAATACTAATTTGTTTCTCTGAACACGAAGTTATACCCACTATGCAGCGGGTGAAGTTCTCGGTAGGTAAGGCCATCGGTAAAGAGTTTGACTTTATACCAATAGGTGAGGTTCAACAACGACTTGACACTGTTCGATAATATTGAAACGGTCAATTGAGGTGTCAGTTACCAACACTGTGCTGGGGATTTCCACCAGGAGTACCTGCTTTTACTTTCGGAAACATAAGATATGGGAAGTTACTGACTTAGCCGCTCGACTCTCAAAGAAGGTGGTATCATTTATCCAAGGCTTTACTCGCAATTTTCTAACTCATACACGAAGTTAAGGTCCCCGTCACTAAAGTGTATACTAATATGCTCCTCTGAACACGTTGTCATACTCCCGATGCAGCGGGTTTGGTGTTCGGTTGGTACGGTCATCGGTCAGACGTTTGACTTTGTACCAATTGCTATCGTCGTCAACTGGTTTGACGCCTTGCTTTGATTTTCAAACCTTTAATTATCGTGCCTATTGCCAATACTGTTCAGCGAAAATACTCCCGGTATATCTGATTTGGCTTTCTGGAACACAGGATCGGTGAAAATATTGACTTACACGTTCGACCCTCAAGGAAGGTGGTAACGTTGTGGGTGGGATTGAATCTCGATCTTCTAATTCATACATGTAATTAGAGTGTCTGTCATTAATGTTCACTAATGTGTTCCTCTGACCACGAAGTTATACTATAGATACAGCGGGCTATCTTCTCGTAATGTAAGGCCGTCGCTATTAAGTTTGATTCTATATCGAATTACAACTTTATACATTGGTTTGACTCTGGACTTTAATATTTATACCATGAGATAGGGTGTATGATGCCAACTCTTTACAGCGGATTTACTCCCTGAATACAGGGTTTGTGTCACAGAATCATGGTATAAGTGAAGTTATTGGTATAGCTGTTCTTCTCTCAAATAAGATGGTCACGTTCCCGAACCGTTTGACACACGAAGTCCAAATTCATATTTGAAATTAAGGTGCCGTCACTAAAATGTATATTAGTGTGATCCTCTAAGCACGAAGTTATATACACCGGATCCAGCGGGCTAGCTTCTCGAACGATAAGGCTTTCGGTAAAACTTTTGACTCTATATCGACTGGTAACGCTCTGTAACTTAGTGGCGATCAATTTTAATATTCAACCAGTGGGGTAAGGTGTCTCTTTCCAATACTGCGCTGCGTATTTACTCTCGGATTACCTGGTTTCACTCTTGGAATCACAGGATAGGTGAAGCTATTGACTTATCGGTTACAATCTCAAAGGTGTGGTAACGATCCCGACGTTATGGCTATCGATCTTCTAATTCGTCCACGGAGGTAAGGTGCCCGTCACTTAAATAAATATTAATTTCTTTCTGAGAAGACGAAGTTATACTCTAGATACAGCGGGACAGTTTTTCGGAGGGTACGGTGTTCTGTAGAACGTTAGACTTTGCAGCAATGGGTAACGTTCTACAACGATTTGACGCGTGAAATTAATATTCAAACCGTGAAATAAGGTGTCCAGGGCCAATACTGTTGCGCGGATTTACCCCCAGGACAGCTGGTTTGACGCTCCGACTCGCAGGATTGGTGATGCTATTGACAGCCGATCGAATCCCATAGAAGGAGGTATTGATTTCTAACGGCTTGACTCTCGATTTTGAAATTTATATCTGAAAATGTGGTGCCCACCTGCAAACATGTCTACTAGTTTGATTCCGCGAAAATGGAGCATGGTACCCGCTACAGCAAGTTATGGTGACGGAAGGAAAGGTATTGGGAAAAAGGAATGACTTTATACCAATTGGTAATATTCTCCGACGGTTTGACTCTCCATATTAATATACATAACCACATCGAAGGTGTCCATTGCCAATACAATTCAGCGGAATTTCTACCGTATTACCTGAACTGACTCTCGGAATCCCAGGATATGTGAATCTATTGACCTAGTCACTGGATTCACAAAAAAAGGCGGTAACGTTCTCAAACGGTCTGACGCTCGACCTTTCATGTATTAGATATAAAGGTGCCCGTAACTACATGCATATTAATCTGCTTCTCTGAGCACGAAGTTATACTCTCGATGCAGCGGGTTATGTTCTAGGAAGGTATGGTCATCCCTAAAAAGGATGACTATAGAACACTAGGTAACGTCCTACAATGGTTTGTATCTGTTCTTTAATACTAATAATTGTGATAAAGCGTATGTAATTCCAACACTGTACCCCGGGTTTAGTCGCGGAATACATGGCTTCTCTGTCGGAATCACAGGATAGGTGAAGCTATTGACTTAGCCTTTCTGATCTCAAAGAGGGTGGTATCGTTCTCGATCGGTTTGACCGTTGATGTTCTACTTCATACATGTAATTGAGGTTCCCGTCATTAAAATTCATAATAATGTGCTTCACTGAACACGAAGTAATACTCTCGATGTAGGGCGGGTTCGTTCTCGGAAGGTAAGGCATTCTGTAAATAGTTTTACACTATACTCATCACAAGATTATACTCTCAATGCAGCGGGGTAGGATTATGGAAGGTAAGTTGTTCTATAAAGAGTAAGACTTTAAAACATTTGGTAATGTTCCACAACGGCACGACCGCCTGCTTTAGTATTCAAACCGTGAATTGAGGTGTCTACTGCCAATACTGTACAGCAAATTGACTCCTGGAATATCTGGTTTGACTTTTGGAATCACAAGATTTGAGCAGTTATTGACATAGCCGTGCGACTCTCCGAGAAGGTGGTCACGTTCTCGAGTGGTTTGACCCTCGGTCTCTTAATTAATACATGGAGCTAAAGTATCCGGCACTGATATTTAGACCAATTTGGTTCTCAGTCACGAAGTTGTCCTTCCGATACAGCGAATGACGGTCTCGAATGGTGAGGCCCAGGTGAAAAGTTTCACTCTATACCACTGGATAACGTTATGCAACCGGTTGACCCCGTGCTTTAGTAATCAAACCGTGAATTAAGGTGTCCATTGCCAAAACAGTTCAGCGTAGTTTCTCCCGGTCTACCTGGTTTGACTCTCGGAAGTACGGGATAGTTGAAGCTATTGACTTAGCGGTACGACTATGAAAAAAGGACGTAACGTACTTAAACGGTAAGACTATGGATCTTCTTATTCATTCATGAAATTAATGTGTTCGTCACCAAAATATAAACAAATTCGGCCCTCTAAACTGTATTTTATTCTCTAGATACAGCGGCTTAGTTCTTCGGAAGGTAAGGTCTTCTGAAATACGATTGACTCAGTACCAATTGGTAACGCTGACAAACACTTTGACCCTCTACTTTAATGTTCAAACCGTGAATTAAGGGGTCTAATGCCAATACTGTTCAGTAGCTTTACTCCCGGAGTATCTGGATTTTCTCTCCGAATCGTAGGATAGGAGGAGCTATTGGATTGGCCCTTTCACTTTCAAAAAAACGTGGCAGCGCTGTAGAAAGGTTTGACTCTCGACTTTGCTATTCCTACATGAAAATAAGGTGCCCCCCTGCTGACATGCCTACCAATTTTACGCCGTGAACACTAAGCAAGGCATTCCCTGCAGCTGGTAAGTTTCATGGACGGTAAGACCTTCGGCTAAAGTTTGACACTATACAAATACGTAACGGTCTACAACTGTTTGGCTCGGTACTTGAATACTTATGCCGTGAATTAGGGTATCTAATGCCAATACGGTAAACCGATATACTCCTCGAATACATGGTTTGACTCTCGGATTTACAGGATGGGTGGAGCTATTGACTCAGTCAGTCGCCGTCGATTTTGAGAAATGACACATGAAATTAAGGTGCCCGACCCTTAAATGTAAACTAATTTGCTACTCTGAACAGGAAGATATACCCTAGATAGGGCGGGTTAGCTTCTCGGAAGGCAAGGCCTTGTGTAGATAGTTTGACTCTATACGAACAGGTAACGTGCTACAGCGGTTTGACCCTGTTGTTTATCAATTCAGTAAAATAGGTTTTCTATTGTCAAAACTGCTCAGCGCATTTAAACACNTCCAATGCCAATAGTTTACAGAGGATTGGCACCCGGAATACCTGGACTGACATTCGAAATCGCAGGGCTGGTGAAACCATTGACATAGCCGTTCGACCCTCGAAGAAGGTGGTAACGTTCCCAGACGGTTTGGCCCTCGATGTTCTACTTCATACATGTAATTCAGGTGCCTGTCATTAAAATTCATACTAATGTGTTTCACTGAACACGAAGGTATATTCTCGATAGGGCGGGTAAGGTTCTCGGAAGGCAAGGCCTTCTGTAAAAAGTTTGACTCTATACGCGCAAGTAACGTTCTACAGCGGTTTGACCCTGTTGTTTATCAATTCCGTAAAATAGGTATTCTATTGTCAAAACTGCTCAGAGTATTTAAACACGGTGTGAATGGTTTATCTCACGGAATTGCAGGATAGGTGAAGCAATTGACTTAGACGCCCGATCCGCATAGAGGGTGGAAACGTTCACGATCGGACTGACCCTCGTGTTCTTGTTCCATACATGTCACGGTTTGAATACCAAAGTAACGCGACAATCCGTTCGAGTTCGTTACAAATTGGTTTAAACTCAAACGTCTTATTGAAGACCTTACCTTGAGCGAAACTCACCGCCTTCACCGACGGAATAAGTTCGTGTTCCGAGAAGGAAATTGGTATTCATTTCAGTGACCGGCACCTTAACGTCATGTATGAAGTAGAACATTAAGTGCCATCCCGCACGTGAACGTTGCCACATTCCATGAGAGACGAACGGCTAAGTGAATTACTTCACCTACCCTGGTATTCCGATAGTCAAACCAGGTATTCCGGGTATAAATCTGCTTAACAGTATTTGCAGCAGACACTCTAATTCAGGGCATGAATATTAAGGTAGAGAGTCAAACCGTCTGTGAACATTACCAATTGGTATGAAGTATTTCTTTTTACCGAACACCTTACCTACCGAGAACAGAATCCGCTGTAGCGCTTGTCTTGCTTAGTTTTAACGTGATCAAGTTAGTAGACATTTCAGCAGACGGACACTTTATTCTCATGTATAAATATAAATATCGAGTATCAAAGCATTCTAGAAAGTTGCAGCCTCCTTTGTGATTCTGAAGGATAAGTCACTAGCTTCACCAATCCTTTGATTCCGAGGATCATATCAGGTATTCCGGTAGTGTGTCCGCTGTACAGGATTGGCATTGGACACCTAAATTCACGGTTTGAATGTTAAAGTAGGGCGTCAAACCGTCTAAGTACGACACCAGTTAGTATAAAGCAAACGTTCTAGTGAAGTCCATACCCTCAGAAAGCATAACCGGCTCTATGGAGAGTATCAGGTAGTGTCGAGAGGAACAAATTGGTTTACATTTCAGTCACGGGCACATTAATTTCATATATGAATAACAAGATTGTTGGTCATACTGTTTGAGGACGTTACCATCTTATTTGAAAGTTGCATTGCGTAGTCAATAGCTTCACCTCTCCTGTGATTCCGAGAGTCAAACCAGGTAATCCGTGAACTAGGGCGAAAGCTGGAATTTGCATTGCATACCATAATACACGGTTCGAATATTTAAGCAAGGCGACAAGCCGTTGGTAAACATTATCGATTTGTGTAAAGCCATTTTTCATACCGAATACCTAACCATCCGAGAAACTAACCTGCTAAATTGACAACATAACTTCGTGTTCAGAGAAGCAATGTCGTATGTATCATATTGACCGGCATCTTAATTTCATGTATGAATTTGAATATCTACGGTCAAACCGTTCGAGGACGGTCGCATCTCCTTTAAGAGTCGAACAGCTAAGTCCATAGCTTCCCTGTCCTGCGCATCCAAGGGTCAAACCAGGTATTCCTGTCGTAAATCCACTGTACAGTATAGCCCATAGACATCTTTGTTGTTGGTTTGATAGGTAAAGCAGACCGTCAACCCGTCGCAGAACGCAACTCAGTGGTATAGAAGCAAACCATTCGCTGAAAGCCTTACCTTCCGAGAAGCTAACACGCCGTGTTGAAAGTATACCGTCGTGTTAAGTAGAACACTTTAATATACGTTTCAGTGTCGGTCACCTAAATTTCACGTATAAAATGGAATATCATATGGAATATTCGAACGGCTCAGTCAATAGATGCACATATCGTGTAATTCCGAAAGATGAACCAGATATTTCGGGAGTAAATGCGGTGTACAGAATTGGCAGTAGGCACCTCAATTGACGGTAGGAATATCAAACCGGGCCATCAAACTGCCAGGGAACATTTCCAATGGGTATAAAGTCAAACGTTTTATAGGTGACCTTTCCGTTGTGACGCCAGCCAAAATCCAGCCAATGCATCACCGTGTGACGCTAGCCAGAATCCAGCCTACGCATCACCGGATACCGCCCATAAAATAACCGTAGCAAAATTTGCCAAAATTCAGCCATAGCGTTACCGGAAACCTCTCAGATATCAACCGTAGCAAAATCAGCCAAAGCCAATCAACACATGACGAGAAACCGCCTACTCAATCAGAAAATGATAATGCAAAGTCCGAGCAAAACCGAATAAATCAGTTCCACAGTACCTCAAACAGACCGCTTCTACATTCGTCTACATATCCTGAAAACCTGCGTATAATATTTAGTACTATTCAATATCTTAGTTACACTTATATTACGGAATAAGTATTAATATAAGAAACCTAGTTTCTTCTAGAAAGGATCTCTTCCACCAAGGTTGATGAGCCATAAAGCCATGGTGCTCGTCACTGAAATGGATAGCTATTTCATTCGCTGAACACGAACTCATACTCTCGATACAGCGGGTCAGTTTTTCGGAAGGTAAGGCACTCTGCAAGACATTTAACCCTACACGAAGAGTTAATGTTCTACATCGGAATGGCGGCCTGCTTTATTATTCAAACCGTGAATTGAGATGTCTCTTTCCATCACTGTATAGTGCATTTACTCCCGGAATATCTGGTTTGACCTTCGGAATCAGAGTAAATGTCAAGCTATTGACGTAGCCGTTCGTCTCTCGCAGAAAGTAGTAACGTTTTTGAACGGCTGTACCCTCGATCTTCTTTTTCGTGCACAAAGTTATAGACTGTATACTAGTTTGTACCTTTGATCACGGTGATATACTCTCGATACAGCGGGTTAGATTTTCGAAGGTTACCCACAGTTTCGTGAGTATAACTCCGTGCACAGAGAACGAAATTAGAATTCATTTCAGGACGGGCACCTTTACTTCATGTATGAGTTAGAAGGACAACTTTATTAACTGTATGAATATTAATGTACGGAGTCAATCCACTGCAGGACGCTAACCACAGTTATAGATACAGACTTTTTACTGAAGGCCTTACTGTCCGAGAACTAACCCGCAGTAGGGAGTGCCTTGCTCAGTGGTCGCGGAGTTAAATTGGTAGACATGTTACGGGGCAGACACCTTATATTCAAGTATATATAGCAAACTCGAAAGTCTAACCGTTCGAGAACGGTACCACCTGCTTGGCCAGTCGCACAGCTACGTCAGTAGCACAACCTCTCCTGTGATTCGGAAATTCAAACCAGGTACACCGTGAGTAAGTCAGCTGAGCAGTATTGGCAATAGTCACCTTACTTCAAAGTATGAACATTAAAGTGGAGAGTGAAGCTGTCGGCGAACATTACCAATCGGTATAAAATCATTCCTTTTACCGAATACCTTACCTTCCGAGAACCTAACACGCTGTAGCGAGTGTCTTGCTTTGTTCTAGAGAAAACAAGTTAGTTGAATTCATATCAGACGCACAGCATTTTCACGTATGAGTAGCAAATTCGAGAGCCATGTCGTTGGAGAACGGTCCCATCATCTTTGATAGTCGTACTACTAAGTCAAAAGCATGACTCTTCCAATGATTGCGAGAGTCGGACCATGTATTCAAGGCGCAAATGTGCTGAACAATATTAGCAATAGACTCCGCAATTCTCGGCATGAATATTAACGTTAAGGGTCAAACCGTCGGATATTATTAGCAATTGGTATAAAGTCATTCTTTTTAACCTATACCTTACATTCCGAGAGCGCATGCCGTTGTAGCAATTGTCTTGCATCGCGTTCACCGGAACGAATTTGTAGTCATTTTAGCTGACAGACACCTTAATTTAATGTATCAATTGGAAGATCGATGGTCCAACCGACCAAGAGCATTACCACCTTCTTCGAGATACGTACTGCCTAGTCAATAGCTTCACTTATCATGTGATTCCGAGAGTTAAAGCAGGTGTTCGGGGGTAAATCCGTTGAACGGTGTTGGCTACAGACACCTTATTTCACTATATAAATATTAAGGTTGTGAGTCAAACAGTTGGAGAAAATTACGAAATTGTATAGGGACAATCTTCGTATCGAAGGGCTTGCCTTCCGATAACATACCCCGCTGCATCGTGACTAATACTATGTGTTCAGTGAACCGAAGTGGTATACGATTTAGTTACAGTCACCTTAATTTAAAGTAAAAATTAAAAGATCGAGAGTCTAACAGTTGGAGTACACTGCCACCTTTGTTGAAAGTGGCGGAGCTAAGTATAGATATTGACATGTCCTGTGATTCCGATTGTCAACCCAGGGGTTCCGGGAGTGAATCCGCTGAGCCCATTTGGCGATGGACACCATAGTTCACGGTTTGAATATTAGTAGTGTCCAGTGGAACGAATTGGTATACATTCTAGACACGGGAACCTTAATTTCATGTAAGAATATGAAAATCGTGTCTCAAATAGTTCAAGAACGTTGGGCCCTTTCCTGAAAGCCGCACTGCAAATGCAATATCTCCACATGACATGTGGTTCCGATACGGAAACCAGGTATTCCAAGATTAATCCGATGGACAATATTTGCTATACACACCTTGATTCACTTTTTCAATACTAAACTATAGATTAAAACTGTATGAGAGCGATAGAAATTTGTATAAAGTCAAACGTTTTACCGAAGGCCTTGCCTTCCGCTAACCTCACCGGCTACAGTGAGAGTATAACATCGTGTTCAGAGAAGGAAATTAGTATTTATATCATTGAGGAACACCTTAACTTCATCTATGAATTAGAATATCGAGGGTCAAACCGTTCGAGAACGTTACCGCTTCCCTTGAGAGACGAATGGTTTACTCAATAGCCTCACCTCTCCTGTGATTCGGAGAGGTAAACCAGGTATTCGGGAAGAAAATCCTACCAACACTATGGGCAATCGACACCTTAATTCAAAATATGAATATTAGAGTAGAAGGTCAATCCGTTCGAGAACATTACCAACTGATATAAAATCATTCTTTTTACCGAATACATTACGGTTCTATAACCTAACCCGCAGTAGGGAGTGTCATGCTTGGTGCTCACGGAAACAAATAAGTAGAGATTATAGCAGAAGCACAGCTTATTTTCGTATATAAATCAGAAGATCGATAGTCTACCGTTTGAGAACGTTACCTCCTTCCTTGAGTGATGATCGGCTATGTCAATAGTTCCACATATTCCAAGATTGCAAGAGTCAAATAAGATATTCTGAGAGTAAGGCAGCTGAACTGTTTGCAATAGTAACCTTAATTCACTGCATGATTATTAATATAGAGAGAAAATCCGTTTGTGAATGCTACCAATTGGTATAACGTGAAACGTTTTACTGAAGCCCTCACCCACCGAAAGCCTATCGCGCTGTACCGTGACTATAACATCGTGTTCACTGAAACGAATTACAATTCATTTAAGTGACAGGTACCTTAACTTTATGTATGAATTAGAAGATCGAGCGCCAAACCGTTGGTGAACGTTACCAATTCGAATAGAGTCAAACGGTTCACTGAATTCCTTGCCCTCCGAAAACATATCCCGCTGCATCGACGGATAGCAGCGTGTTCAGAGGAACTAATAAGCATACAGTTTAATGACGGTCACCTTAATTTCATGTATCAAACAGAAGATCGAGTGTCAATCCGCTCGAGAACGTCACCACCTTCGGTGAGAGACGAACGGCTAAGTGAATAGGTACACCTATCCTGTGATTACGAGAGTCAAACCTGGCATTCAGGG
>NIJG01001425.1:12062-25630 GCA_002201625.1 Euglossa dilemma | reverse complement strand
CAATAAAACCTGAATATTAATTTTAATATTATTAATAAAAATAACTTTTAGAGCTCACACGATAAAATTCAAAATAGATTCTAGTCCATAAATTTAAATATCTCCTAAAGTAATTTAAAAAATGACTAATTGCATCAGTAAATGTATTATAAAATATATTATAGTGTTTTAAAATAGAAAATTCACCTATGTATTCTTCACTGGTTCGAAAAACTCCAAATTTGCATCAGTGAATGTATTCAAAAATATATTATACTATTTCAAAACAGAAAATTCATTTATATATTCTTCATCGGTTCGAAAAACGAAAAATTTGCATCATATCGCGTATTCCCAAAATCGCACAATTTTTGTTGGAAATAATTTTTAGTATCAACTACAATTTCGAAGAAATTCAAGTTGATGGATTTAAAAGGAGTGGCTTGAATATATAGTAGCATCGAATTTACTACATCACTATCGAAAACATCATACCTTTTTCATAGTTACAACTATATTTCAGCGCAGCTGCAAGTACTTTCCACGCAACATGGATTTGCTGTAACACGATCGGGGAAATCTCCGTACAAAACGGGACAGAGTGAAAATTTTGAAGTGCACGCACCGACATTCGATATTTTTCACTCGAGCAAGTGTTTCTGTTATCTCAGTATTGCATATGGAATTTTATAACATAGACATTTCAAATCCATTGTCCCGATACAATGGATCCCAAATTTTGCCGCAGTTTGTCCCCTGGAATTGACCCTTTCCGTTCGAAATTGTTTTCGAATCCACGGTATAATAATCCGAATGTTTTTGAATAAACAGAACTGCTTTACTGATTTTTCAAAACGTAGGACTCGTTATCAAACTTTATAATTCTTTAGTTGTAGAAAGAAAATAGTATGCTTCGATTATCTTTACGAAATTAACACCATTTTGTGTTAAATAAACAACTTAAATAATACAATAATAAAAAGAATTAGATTACGATATAAATAATAATATAGCGTAATACTATATACTACATATATGTAAATAATATAGTATACTCCATATAATATATGTGAATAATATAATTCATAACCATATTCCAATATTTTATTTTTATTTTATTTTTACCTGAAATATAGTGCATGAAATTCATACAAGTGTTGAGAGATTTTCACTGCCATTAATTATAATTAATTATGAACGACATAAATAATGTAACAATAAAGAGAATGAAAGTTTTTGAATAAACAGCACTGCTTTACAGATTTTTGAAAATTCAGGACTCAATATCAAATTTAGTAATTCTATAACTCTCGAAATATGAAATAATATGTATTTTATTTTCATTCTATTTTTACCTAAAATATAGTGCATGAAATTCATATAAGTGTTGAGAGATTTTCATTGCCATTAATTATAATTAATTTTGAACAACATAAATAATGTAACAATAAAAAGAATAAAAGTTTTTGAACAAACAGCACTGCTTTACAGATTTTTGAAAATTCAGAACTCAATATCAAACTTCGTAAGTCTTTAGCTGTCGAAATATGAAATAATATACATTTTATTTTCGTTCTATTTTTATTTAAAATATAGTGTATGAAGTTGAAACAAGGGCTCGATGATTTACACTGCAATTCATTTCAATCAAACAAAATTGAGAAACAAGAAATATCGGAAATATCTGAAATAAAAGGAAACATTTTATCGCGAGAAAATTGCAATAGCATTACGAGTCATTACAATAGTACAGGATTGCACAGCTCTATTCACTCTTTGTGCTCTCTAATCATCCTGTTTGCGCATCTCAATCATTGTGTCCCCGGGACCACATCAACGCACCAACTTAATTAATTACCAACGACACAACAACACGCGACAACAACCACTGCCAGCCTGTGTTACCCTTCCTACGATATACTGATTACAGCGTCCCATTTTCTAAGAACACAAGTGTCCTTTTACACTTCCTACAACCGTGTTTTCCCCGTCAAACAAACCTAAGCGAAGAAGGAACAAAGGTTACACTCTAATTTCCACACTGTCGTCGTCATTCTCGAATTTTCCCTTTCAAAACGGATAATTAACAAATAGGAACAATCTAATTCCACCACCGTTGTCGTCATTCTCGAATTCTCCCTTTCAAAACGGATAATTAACAAATAGAAACAATCTATTAGGTTATTCGGAAAGTAATTTCGTTTTTTCTCAACAGAGGAACTAATTGTATTTTTTCACAGTAAATTTCATACTTAAGCCGCATAAAAAAAAATAAAAGAAAACGGAATGACTTTTCCCAACAACTCAATAATTTCACCAGCGTAGTCAGTGTCGAATTTTCCTTTTAACACTTTGACTACCACGCCGAAATCATATGTTTCGCCCAGGACGCCACGGAATTATTTTTATTATTCAAAGCGTATAATGGCAAAATAATAACGAATCGATGTTAGAAGGCAATATTTTTATCAAATGGCGCGTTTCTCTTACTGGTGGTCACGGGTGACCACCGTGGCGCCTTAGTAACGGTTCGACGAAGATTACGGCACGAATTGCAAAAAAAAAGAAGGACGAGCGTACCTGGAACGAAAATTTTGCAGGGAATGTTAGAAAAAAAATTCCAAACTATTTGGGTGAAAAATTGCTAAAAATAAGACCAAGAAGGTGACCACTTATTGTCCGGATTGTATTGGTGCGCCGCATTTATGTTTGGAGTGCTTTAACAAAGTGCACCGTTAGATGCAAGATTTATTCTAACATTTTGTTATTCTTTATTGTTCTAATAAAAAATTTTAATCGTTCGATAGGGCACATTTTATTTCAATGTATCTTCTATACATCGGCCATATTCAAACACGCTAACTCTCGATTTTCATTTAGTGTTTTACAATTGTAAAAAGTTGAAAGGCTCCGGTCACCCATGACCACCGTGCCGTCACAGGAGAAACCGTTGCCGGTCATATATGACCAACATGGCAGTCAAAGTGTTTAAAACTGGATTACCACGAGGACAATTAACAAATATGAACGAAAAGATATGGAATATCTGGCGCGAGATTTAGTTAGGTGAAAATTTGATTGCACACAGTGCGAAGGATAGGTGAACCAAAATTGCTTGGTATGTCGCACATTGAAATTTCACTTTGAAACGGTACTTTCCACGACGTGGTATATTTGGGAACGCATTTAAAAACAGGGAACGTTGCGGGATATAGTCCGGTGGATTCAGTGATGTTTTTTAATCAGAGAATGACGTATCGTTCGTTTTTCTGTGTCAGATAGTTAGCCAATAGTCTATGAAAACTGTATTTTTACATGGCCAGTGTAATACCCGGCAACCTGTGTTTTTTTTTCCAACTTTTCCGTTATTCCATGATGTTTACAACCGGCCGCTGTTTTCCCGGCATCAATTTTTGTAAGTTTGGTATAAAAATTATATGAAAACCCGAAAACGCGGTGGCTCGTCCTCGCTGTTGGCTTTCGGTTGTGTTTCGACGGGTTGTTTCGTTTAAAAATTAGGAAACACTGCGTTGATTGATTATCTGCATACCTTTTTTGGCAGCAATCGAAATTTTCTGCGACGTGTGCCGAATATTGTTAACAATTTGCGAAGAATTGCAAGAATGCTCGGCTAAAAAGTATTGTTTTAACGTATTTTTCACGGATGTACCAAAAAATATATTGTACGATATCACGGTATAAAATTACTTCGTAAACATAGTTACTATCTTATAATTAAAGATAAAATTCAAGCAATGAGAAAAAAAGAATGAAGCTTAAAGAAGAGTCAAATGCAAAACATTAAAAAGCAAAAAGAATTAATTAGAAACAATCGATTCAATCCTAATTTAGTAACAAGCAGTGTACTTCTTTTTCTCAAATTTCTGCTGTTACCAAAAGTATTTTTAACATAGAATTTTGGGAAACTTTCAAATTTCGTGAATATAAAGTTAATTCCAATATCCAAAATTGCTATTAAAACCATTTCACGATTACGTTACTCTCCAAACAATAATTAAGCCTTGTACAGAAATTTTTCGCTATGAAAAACCTTTTCCTATGTTTCTATAAGCTCTATGATACCTTTAATGTTAAAATATGCAAAGAAAATTTGCGTTAGAAATCAGCGAAATCATTTTATTTCGATATCTCGTGTCTAGTTATTTTTAATATAATTATTATCGCTTATTCGTTATGGAGTTAAAACTAATTACGTTAAAATCATCTCTCGAGTGCAAAGGGTTAAATCCGTTTCAACGAGGTGTTATTAACACAAGAACTATCGGTTTGAAATGCAGCTAAACAAAATTCACGCAATTGATATGAATTAATTTGCACTCGGCTGTCCTCTCTCAGGGGACATTAAAGTTTATTAGCGATGAAGAATAGTAATAAAAAAATCAAATAATAACTTATTCGAACGCAACTTTTTGAGAAATGTATGATTCTCTGAGGTTTTCTTTGGAAATGGCAGAAGAAATCAAGTCAAGATATAGTAAAATTATTAAGTATATAAAAGAGAACAAGTGCAAAGTGTGCAAAGGGTTGAGTCCGAGTGCAAAGGGTTAATGCGATACAACAAAAATAAAGAAGCACACGTAATTGTGATCCTGTTTGAACAAAAATCAACGTAATTTTCACCAGAAGCAGTTGCATATTTCCATTAATGGTCGAAATAAAATATCCAAAATATGTCATTTTGAACTCGTTGCTAGTTCTAGCTAGTGTTGAATTATTATTTCTAGCAAAATTTCTCGGTTTACACCGGTAATGACTGGCGCAACGCGTAATAGAGGACGGAAGCATAACCAAATCGCCGATAACACGGACATCATCGTCTACGTGACCGTTATCATTGTCCCTGTCCCTATCCTGTGGGTATCGACCATCATGGAAGAGCTCGCCGACATTTTCCAAGCTTTATGACACCACGGACTTCAGTTTTATAGCGACCTTTCAATAGCAGCGACATTACCGATTCAAATTGTGTCCCGCGTTTACGGGCCATTTTCACGCCGCGTTGTTTCACCGTTTCCCCATACTCTCTGTACTCCCATACGGGCTTGTTATGGGAAGGAGAGACCAACGTTCGGACCACGAGAAAACCGACCGATCTTAACGACCACTGGGGACCCCCTTTTCCCTTCAACGATCACTTTCTTCCTGACTACAAATCCCGGATCGACTTTGTTCCCTGAAATGGCCCACGCTTTCTTTTCGAACACGTGCTAAGGCACTTCCGATTTTTCGCCGATGAGAAGTGGAAAAGAGAGTTTCGCAAACCTTTACAAACGTTTCTGCTTGCGATGTGAATGTAGGAATGGGATGAGCGGGGCTTTGAAAGAATGGCAGCAGTGGATGGTGTTAATTCTTGAAATACCGTTTTGGTTTAACAAATATTATAAATGTTTATTAATATTATATTATTAATCCTTGGGAAATACAACATATTGTTGACCACGTGCCTCGTGAGTGAAGGACATTTGGTACTCCTTTGGTGTCGTAATTTTTAAAATCTCACGACTTTCAGATATGTCTTTATCTCATTCGTTTGAGGCGACGAAATTTTGAGAAACGCAAGATAGGAACGTTGAAAGATAGAAACGCCGAAAGATGAAATCGTCGGATGATCGATACGTCGAAACGTGAGACGCCGAAACGTCGAAGGATCAAAACGTTGAGACGACAAAACTTCGATAGATAAAAACGTTGAAAGATCAAAACGCTGAAAGATCGAAACGACGAAAGATCAAAACGTTGAAAGATCATAACGCCGAAAGATCAAAACGTCGAGAGATCAAAACGTCGAGAGATCGAACCGTCGAAAGATCAAAACGTCGAAAGATCAAAACGTTGAAAGATCGAAACGTCGAAAAATCAAAACGTCGAAAGATGAAAATATCGAAGGATCAAAATTCGAGACGCCGAAACTTTGATAGATAAAAACGTTGAAAGATCATAACATCGAAAGATCGAAACGTTGAAAGATCATAATGCCGAAAGATCGAACCGTTGAAAGATCAAAACGTTGAGAGATCAAAGCATCGAAAGATGAAAACGTCGAAAGATCGAAACGTCGAAACGTGAGACGCCGAAACGTCGAAGGATCAAAACGTCGAGACGCCGAAACTTCGATATATAAAAACGTAAAAAGATCGAACCGTCGAAAGATGGAAACGTCGAATTTGATTATTCTAATCACTTCCCACCACCAATAACGATCCTACATGAATGCTGCAAGAAGATTAGTCGCCCGGTGAATTATAAACACGTTGCTCTCCGAATGATTTCTCCCTTAATCGGCTTCGCCTTTTCAGAGAGGCACACGTGATTGTTTCTATCGCCTGTTTTCAATTTTCAATCCTTCGCGGCACGAATCGCTCTCCGGTTTATCCTAACTGATTCACAGGGCTGAAAACTGGCTTGGAAACGGCGTGGAGAGCTTGATTTTCACGTTTTTCCCGACGACGACCGGTCCACGTCGACATATTTCCATTGGGTTAAATTAAAACACGAAAATACGCTGCGATTTGTGTATAAAGATAGGGAAGATTCGAATGAGACACGTGTCAAATGCAACTCGATATAGCGATGTTTGTAAACTATGAATTAAACGTGAGAGAAAAGTTTTCGCACCATAGGTTTGAAAATTTAATACTTGAAAAACGAAATGACATGAAATAAATACTATTTTTCCGTATTATGAACAGCACCGTTCGTAAAATTAAACAATTGGTCTAAAGATCTATGGATGGAACAACGGAGCAAGATGAATTTAAAGAAATATGGAATAAGAAAAAATATTGAAAAATTTCATGAAACATATATTAAATGAAAAATCTAAAGGTTAAATGGCCACAATGACAATACCCATACCATAGGTCAAAATTTTATTTAATACTTGAAATGACATGAAGTAAACGTCATTTTTCTGTGTTATAAATAATATCTAACAAAATTAACAAATAAGAACTTAACTCTTTTGGGAACAAATGCCATAATATACGTAGAAGTTTTTTTAATTTTTCAGAATAAAAATAAGAAAAATAATTTCAACGTTGTCATCAATATCGTATATATTTTTTAATTCGAAGAATTTCCCTAGATTTGTTATTTTTAATCGTTTAGTATACACCGAATGTGTCGTTAGCTTCGTTTCTCGTCCAAAAATGGTTAAAAAATAAGTTACTCAAGCTGTGATATGTTAATTAGTAACATGATGTCAAATTGACTTTATACGTCAAAATGTTGTATTTAAATTACCATTATATAATGAAATCACGTGGTGGATAAGAAATACGTACTATGGGAACAGAAAGATACTTCGGTTATACCAATCGAAGGTCAAACAAGCCTGATCGTGTCGTGAATTATAAATGTTGTACAAACTCTTTGAGGAACGGACTCCTCACTTCGATTCCAACGCAACTATTATAGTGGGAAAGTTACTATATCCCATTGGACGAAGTACGGGAATATTTAATACCCCTTCGAGATTGAATCGCTGCTAGAAGAGAATTTCTATAAAGGAAAAGTAGACACTCTCGTAAATTTCGTAAAACAATCCCACGTAATGATCAAATCGATTTAAAACAGAAATGAACAAATGAATAAACAATGAACAAACCACCAAATTAACTTAGTTCGGTTATTTTACTATTAGAGAATGAAAAATTTTGTTTGCAAAATTTTTAAGTGCTTGTTTAGTACTGCACTAATAGTCTTGTAAGAAAAAGGGGCATCTAGATCACTCAGATCAATAAAAATTGAACAAAATTTATTACCTTTATTTATTTCACTCGTAATTTACAAACTGATATATAAATTCCCTCGAAAAATATTAGAAATCACCACATAAAGAATTCACACCATCAATTTAGTCCAGTATTGTAGGAAAAAGAGGCATCTAGATCATTAAAATCAATAAATTTACAATAAAATTAAGTAACTTACAAATTGATGCACAAATTCCCTCAAAAAATATTAGAAATCGCCACATTGCAAGTTCATACCATCATTTTAAACGAGTATTGTAGTGAAAAGAGGTATCTAGATCACTGAAATAAATAAAAATCAGACTAACTTTATTATCTTTATTCATTGCACTTGTAATTTACAAATTGATGCACAAATTCCCTCAAAAAATATTAGAAACCACCGCATAAATTTTATTTTCAAAATTACCTATGAAGTACTTCTTTATACCATAATTTCTCAGAATTTAGTCCAATATTATAGCAAAAAGAAGTATCTAGATCATCGAGTTAATAAAACTCGATCCTAACGTTATTATCTTTATTCACTTCACTTGTAATTTACAAATTTATGCACAAATTCCCTCAAAAAATATTAGAAACCACCGCATAAATTTTATTTTCAAAATTACTTGTGAAACATTTGTTTATACCATACTTGCCCAGAAAATAGTCCAATACTATAACAAAAAGCGGCATCTAGATCATTAAGATCAATAAAAATCAGACTTAACTTATTACCTATTATTATTTCTTTCACTCGTATTTTATTATCTTCATTCACTTCACTCGTAATTTACAAATTTATGCCTAAAATATTAAAAATCCTCACACAACGAATTCACACCATGACCCCGCTATTTCACCGAACATTCTCCGTACCTTAAATCCGCGCATTTCATAAAAAACTTATTACTCTATACTCGACGTGAGTAAGTAGACGCGTGAATAAGGAAACGTATCAGTAAAGGTCGAAGTGATTTCGCGCCGTTTATTCGTTTTATTTATTATTCATTCCGGGAAAGCAGTGAATTTTTCCGTTCTCGGGTAGGAGAAGCTTAGGTTTAACAGCGGCGTGTGCGATGACATCGACCGCAATAAATGTTAAGGCAGGTTCACCGGCTATAAGGCTACAGGGAATATCTTAGACCGAGAGATGAAACTTGGTACGCTTCGTTTAAAGTAAGCGCAGAGGTTTAAGAGGGATTTGAACGGCAGAAGGGGAAGTGAATTAGTTGCAACGCTAAGCCAATTTGATGCATGCCAACGGACATGCCAGAAGAAACCTTACGCCAATTTGCATTTCGAATCACGCTTCCCTGAAGAAACATTTACGCCGCAGGATTTTTCAACGCGAAAATCTGCGAAAATCTATTCTAATTCGAATGAAATTAAAAGATATCTTGCCCTCGTAGAATCCGAAATTTACGGTATAATTAGAGAGCCAATTAGCCGTAATTACCTAAGATAATTGCGCCACCCGTAGTGTGAAAAAGAGGATAAATCAAAACAGGAAGTATAGTAAAAGTTGAATTTACAACAGTGAGAAAGGTTTTATTTTTTCGTGATGATTTTATAACAGGTTGGGTAGCTTGTTTCGAGTTTGTTTTAATTTTTAAATAAGTTCGAATGTTTAATTGCGTAATTTTAATTCCGCGATGTGATTTTGGCATTAATCCTAGGATGAGTTACCTCAATTCCTATTTATGTTCCACTGAATTATCATTTGTCGGATTATTTTAGGGTTAAATTTATGTTGATCGAACATTTAATTATTGCCACGTTCATCTCCGATGATAACGATTTTGAAGCTTGTGTTATAAAAGAATGGCAATAATTTTAACTTGATGACTTTGAAAATGCGATTACTTTTATCGTATATGACTCATTGTGTAATTTGAAAACTTATTTTCAATTTTTGTATTATATTTTGTACCAGAATATTTGCTTTAAACCTAGCTGTATCGACAAGTTATAAAAATTCCCTAGTTACGTTTTTTCTTTATTTATCCTACATATATAAAATGTAATTAAATTTGTAATTCTGCAACGCGAAAATTTTTTTATAACTAGACATTGAAACACTGAATTAAATATTCATATTATTCCAAAACTTTATTTTAGAATTGATCTGGAAAATTACATTTGAATCGATAATTTATAAAAATTCCCTAGTTACGTTTTTTCTTTATTTATCCTATATAAAATGTGATTGAATTTGTAATTCTGCAACGCGAAAATATTTTTATAACTAGACATTGAAACAGTGAATTAAATATTCATATTATTCCAAAACCTTATTTTAGAATTGATCTGGAAAATTACATTTGAATCGATAATTTATAAAAATTCCCTAGTTACGTTTTTTCTTTATTTATCCTATATAAAATGTGATTGAATTTGTAATTCTGCAACGCGAAAATATTTTTATAACTAGACATTGAAACAGTGAATTAAATATTCATATTATTCCAAAACCTTATTTTAGAATTGATCTGGAAAATTACATTTGAATCGATAATTTATAAAAATTCCCTAGTTACGTTTTTTCTTTATTTATCCTATATAAAATGTGATTGAATTTGTAATTCTGCAACGCGAAAATATTTTTATAACTAGACATTGAAACAGTGAATTAAATATTCATATTATTCCAAAACCTTATTTTAGAATTGATCTGGAAAATTACATTTGAATCGATAATTTATAAAAATTCCCTAGTTACGTTTTTTCTTTATTTATCCTATATAAAATGTGATTGAATTTGTAATTCTGCAACGCGAAAATATTTTTATAACTAGACATTGAAACAGTGAATTAAATATTCATATTATTCCAAAACCTTATTTTAGAATTGATCTGGAAAATTACATTTGAATCGATAATTTATAAAAATTCCCTAGTTACGTTTTTTCTTTATTTATCCTATATAAAATGTGATTGAATTTGTAATTCTGCAACGCGAAAATATTTTTATAACTAGACATTGAAACAGTGAATTAAATATTCATATTATTCCAAAACCTTATTTTAGAATTGATCTGGAAAATTACATTTGAATCGATAATTTATAAAAATTCCCTAGTTACGTTTTTTCTTTATTTATCCTATATAAAATGTGATTGAATTTGTAATTCTGCAACGCGAAAATATTTTTATAACTAGACATTGAAACAGTGAATTAAATATTCATATTATTCCAAAACCTTATTTTAGAATTGATCTGGAAAATTACATTTGAATCGATAATTTATAAAAATTCCCTAGTTACGTTTTTTCTTTATTTATCCTATATAAAATGTGATTGAATTTGTAATTCTGCAACGCGAAAATTTTTTTATAACTAGACATTGAAACACTGAATTAAATATTCATATTATTCCAAAACTTTATTTTAGAATTGATCTGGAAAATTACATTTGAATCGATAATTTATAAAAATTCCCTAGTTACGTTTTTTCTTTATTTATCCTATATAAAATGTGATTGAATTTGTAATTCTGCAACGCGAAAATATTTTTATAACTAGACATTGAAACAGTGAATTAAATATTCATATTATTCCAAAACTTTATTTTAGAATTGATCTGGAAAATTACATTTGAAAATTGAGATATTTACACAGGCTTATATAAATTTTGTAATTTGAGTTTATCGCGTGTTTATGATAATACGAGTCGAACGAAAATACATTCCGAAAACTGTAAAGTAATTTATTGTTTTATATGCAATATAATATAACTTACGATGTAACGTTCTATGAAGAAACATTTATGCGATAAAACAGTATCGCAGAGGAGCATTTTCCTATAGCTATTTCAGTCGTGTAATAGTATTCAGTTGTTATACTTTGTAAAACAAGAAGATGGAAAAAGTTTGGAAACTTATATTAAAAGCATTCTTGACTCCGAGCCATGAATATTTTTTTCAAAGTTAAATAAATTTTCTCCGTGGAACTCGAAGTGATTAGTATACAGTGTGTCCTATTTAAGTTGACATTGAAAAATTCGCTAGACGCATATAAGATAAGATAGATAACTCTTTGCGCTAAACTCTAAACTACTCGCTATTACATTTTCTTGAACAGTTCAAAAATTTTAGCGTGGAATTCTCCACGAGACTATAAACCTCCATTCCAAAATCCAAATCTAGAATACACCGCAAAATGTCTAATAAATATAAAAAAATTAAAACGCGTAATAGCATAATATATGAAAAATAAAAAACAAAGGTTCAACTGATTATTGCAGATGAGAATGAAAGAATTCTTCGGTGCTTCGATATAAAATATAATATAAAATAATTTCTTTATATTTTTCCCCAAAACTTTTCCTAGATTTGTATATCTCAAACGCTGGACTGCTGTCAAGACACAAATGAATATAAAAAAATTAAAACACGAGCATAATATATGAAAAATAAAAAAAGAAAGAACCCATTGATTGTAGTAGATGAGAAATCGTTGCCTGCGATGCTTCGATATAAAATAATTTCTTTATAGTTTTCCTAAAACTTTTTCCTAGCATTGTATATCGCAAACGCTGGACTGCTGTCAAGAAACTGTCAAGAGACTGTTTCCAACCGGCTGAGTTCATATGATTGACGTTGGAAGATTGATGAAAACCAAGACGGTGACAAATCGCGTCGATTTTGCCTTTTCTCCATTCACGAACGTCTCGAAGAACAACACCGCGCATTTTTCTAGCCATCAGCCCAATGAAGATCAAGAATCCTCTAGGATTTTTGAGTCTCGAGGTCAATGGATACCGTAATCGTGATTGTGACGAAAATTCTCGAGTTTCTCTCAAAGGGAAGTAGTTTATGACAGCGTCGTTCCACGAGTCGGTGCTACCTAATGACACGTGTGATTACCTGGCGTACCAGCCAGTAACAATTGCCGAACAATCTGGATTTTCATTAATTTCCAAAGGTCGCTGGTACAATCCCGAACGTCTGAACGTTCTCTACCTTCTATCAGACGTAGATGAACTATTATTAATGCGAATATAATTACATTTCAACTTTACACTGACAAATGAAATACGTGCATGGAATTCGAGTCTTTGAAAATAACATAATACACGAAGCACAATGAAAAATTTTAAGAACTATCCAGGGAATTATAAAAAAAAAATTGGACATCCAGAATGGAATTTAGAAAATATTGAATATGGAAATTAGGGATGCACTTAAATTTTTATTAATTTCGAAGGGCCACTGGTACAATCCCGAACGTCTCAACGTTCTCTACCTTCTATCAGACGTAGATGAACTATTATTAATGCGAATATAATTACATTTCAACTTTATACTGACAAATGAAATACGTGCATGGAATTCGAGTCTTTGAAACTAACATAATACATGAAGCACAATGAAAAATTTTAAGAACTATCCAGGGAATTATAAAAAAAAAATTGGTCATCCAGAATGGAATTTAGAAAATATTGAATATGGAAATTAGGGATGCACTTAGATTTTTATTAATTTCGAAGGGCCGCTGGTACAATCCCGGACGTCTCAACGTTCTCTACCTTCTATCAGACGTAGATGAACTATTATTAATGCGAATATAATTACCATAGTTTCAACTTTACACTGACAAATGAAATACGTGCATTGAGAACTAGAGTCTTTGAAAATAACACAATATTGAGTCGTTCGGAAAATCATATCGTTGTTTTTCTTTTTTTTTTATGCAGGTGAAGTGTGAAGTTAGCTGTGAACAAATACAATTAGGTACTCTAAATTAGAAAAACGAAATGACTTTACGAACGACCTAATACAAGAAGCAAAATTTTTGAAAAAGAAATTTTAAGAACGATTGAGGGAATT
>NIJG01001424.1:0-14807 GCA_002201625.1 Euglossa dilemma | reverse complement strand
CAATTCATGATGTTCTCCAACGGGTTGACTCTTATTTTTAATATTGATGCCGTGTAATTGCGTGTCTAATGCTAATACTGTACAGCAAGTTTAGTCGCACATTACCTGGTTTGACTGTTGGGATCACAGGATATTTGAAGCTGTAAACATAACCGTTCGACTCTTGAAGAAGGTGGCAACGGTCAAGAAAGAGTTTACTCATGATTTTTCTATTCGTATATTGAAATAGGGTGCCCCTCATTAAAATCTATACTAATATGATTCTCTCAGCACGAAGATTTACACTCGATACAGTGGATTATTTTCACAGTAGGTAAGGCATTCGGAAAAAGATGGACTTTTTAAAAATTGATAATATTCTTCGAGCGTTTGACTCTCTACTTTATATATACACATTCCGCGGATTGATGTGCCTGTTGCCAATAGTTTTCAGCGATCTTAGTCCCGGAATACCTGGTTTGACCCTCGGCATCACAGGACAAGCGTAGCAATTTACTTAGCCTGCGATGCTCAAAGAAGGCGGCATCGTTCTCCAGCGGTTTGACCATCGATCTTTTAATTCGTAAATGAAATTAGGGTGCCAGTAGCTAAAGGGGATAATAATTTGTTTCTCTTAACACGACGTTATTCCCTCGATACAGCCGGCTATGTTTTCGGATGATAGAGGCTGCAGTAAAAAGATTGAACCTATACGAACAGATAATGTTCTAGTACGGTTCCACGTTCTACAAAAACATTGAAACCGTGAATTAAGGTGTCAATTGCCAACACATTTCATCTGATTTACTCCCGGTATAGCTGGTTTGACTTTCGGATAGCATGATAGGTCAAGTTATTTACTAAAGCCGCTTGCCCCATGAAGAATTTGGTAACGCTCTCGAAGGGTTTAGCACTCGATCTTCGTATCCATACATGGAAGTCATGTGTCCGTCTGCCAAAATTTGTACTAATTCGATCACGTGTATACTAAGGATGTCAAGGGCTACAGCGGGTAGGGTCCCGGATGATCGTACATTCGGTAATAACTGTTACTCTATACCAATATTTATGGTTGCACATCGGATCGACTCTGTACTATGTAATTTACACCGTGAATTAAGGTCTCTACTGCCAATACTGTCTAATGGATATACTCCGGAATACCATGTTTCACTATCGGAATCACACGATAGGTGAAGCTATTCACTTAGCCGTTCGCCCCTCAAAGAGGGTGGTAACGTTCTCGAGTATGTCGATTCTGAATCTTCTAATTAAGACATGAAATTAAGGTGCCTGTCACTAAATAGTATAATAGATTGTTTCACTGTACACGAAGTTATTCTCTCGATACAGCGGCTTAGTTTCTCGGATGGTAAGGACTACGGTACAACGTTTGCCTTATACCAACTGTTAACTTTCTCAACCGGTTTCGCGCACTACCATTATACTCAAACCGAGAATTGAGGTGTCTACTGTCAATGCTATTCAGCGCATATACACCTGGAATGCATGGTTTGACTACCGGAATCACACGATAGGTGGAGCTATTGACATGGCCAATCGTTTCTCAGAGAAGATGATAACGTTCCCGAACGGTTTGAATCTCGATCTTCTAATTCATACATGAAATTGAAGAGCTCATCACCAAAATGTCTGCTATCATGTTTCTCTGAACCCGAAGATATATCCACGAAACAGCGGGATATGTCCCCTGTAGGTAAGTTATGCGATAAAGAGCATGGCGTTATATAAATTAGTGACGTCCTCAAACGGATTTACTCTTACTACAATATTCATACCGTGAATTATGGTGTCAGTTTCCAATACAGTACTGTGGATTCACTCCAGGAATCAGTGATTTGACTATCGGAATCACAGGGTAGGTGAAGCTATTGACATAGTCGTTTGACGCCCAAAGAAGTTGTGAACGATCTGGAAAAGTTTGACCCTCGATCTTGTAATTCATGCATAATAATAAGGTGTCCGCCACTGAAATGAATACCAGTTTCATTCCGTGAACACAATGATATACTTTCGATACAGCGGATCAATTTTTCGGAGGGTAAGGTCTTTGTAAATATGTTTGAATTTAGAGCAGTTGGTATCGTTCTTCAACGGGTAGAATCTGTACATTAATATTCGAGCCGTGAATTGAGGTATCTATTTCCAATACTGGTCAGTTTGTTTTCCCCACGGATCCCTCGTTTGGCTCTAGGAATCGCAGTATTGGTGGGGCTGTTCACGTAGTCATTCGTCTCTCACAGATGGTGGTAGCGTTCTTGATCCCTTTGAACTTCGATCTTCTAATTCATGCATGAAATTAAGGTGCTCGCCACAAAAACGTATACTAGTTCGTATACCTGGGCACGGTGTCCTACTCTCGATACAGCGGGATGGTTTTTCGGAGCATGAGGTCTTCGGATAGACGTTTAACTTTACTGCAATTGGTAACTTTCTGAAACGATTTGACGATGCAGTTCAATATTCAAGCAGTAGATTATGGTATCTATACGCAGTACTGATAAGGGAATTTACTCCAGGAATACCTGACTTGACTGTTGGAATCACACGAAAGCTGCAGGTATTGACAGAGATGTGCCAATTTCACACTTGGTGATAGGGTATTCGATATGTTTGGAAAGCGACCTTCTAATTCATAAATGAAATTAAGGTGCGCGTCACTGAAATGTATACTAATTTATTTCGCTGAAAACAAAGTTATACCCACGATACAGCGGGTTGTGTTCTCGGATGGTAAGGTATCCGGTTAGGAGTATGACGTTATGCCAATTGGTAACGTTCAAAAAAAGTTTGATGCTATACTTTCCTATTCAAACCAAGAACTAAGCACTATCTATTCACGTACAGTGTCCAACCGTTGTAGATCTTTATCAATATGTATGCAGTCATTCTTCATCCCTAAGGCCTGTCTCCTGAAAGTCAAATCCGCCGTATCGAAAGTATTACTTCGTGTAGAGAGGAGCATATTAGTATACATTTCATTGACGGGCACATTAATTTCATGTATGAGATAAAAGGTCCAGGGACAAACAGTTCGAGAACGTCATCACCTGGTTTGAAAGTCTAACGGCTAAGTCAATAGCACCACCTATCCTGTGATTCGTAGTGTCCAAACAGGTATACCTGGAGTAAATCCTCTGGACATTGTTGCAATAGACACCTTAATTCAGGGTCTGAATACTAAAATGGAGCGTCGAGCCGTTTTACAGCGTTGCCAATTGGTATAAAGTCAAACAATTTACCGATGGCCTTACCATAGGAAAAGCAAACCCGCCGTTTCGAGATAATAGCTTCTCCTTCAGAGAAAGAAATTAGTCTGCATTTCAGTGACGGGCATCTTAAATTCATGTGTACAGTACAAGATCGAGATTCATGCGGATGGTGAACGTTACAAACCATCTTGAGAGGCGCGAAGAAAAGTCACTAGCGTCACCAATCCTGCGATACTGAGAGTTAAACCAGGTGTTCTGGTAGCAAACCCGCTGTAGAATATCGGCATTGAAAACCCTACTTCCGGGTATAAATATTAATGAACAAGGTTACGTAGTTGTGCATCGTTACCGATAAGTAAGACTTCCTACTTCATACAACATTTCATCGATGGTCATACCTTCCGAGAAGCTAACACGCTTTATCGAGAGTATAACATCAAGCCAGGTATTCCGCGAGTTCATCCGCTGATCGGTATTGGAAATAGACACATCACTTCACGGTGAGAATATGAAAGAACCGAGTCAAACCGTTGTAGAACGTTACCTATTAGTATGCAGTTAATCATTTCACCGGATACTGTACCCTCCTAGAATCTAAACTGCCATTGGTCGCGTCTAGCTCAGTGCTCACGGAAATATGTTAGTAGATATTTTAGCAGAGTAACACCTTGTTTCTTTGTCCTAGCAGCAGAATCGAAAGTCAAACCGTTCGAGGACTTAAGCACCTTCTATGAGAGTGGCACAGTTATGTCAAAACCTTCAACTATCCAGTGATACTGAGAGGCAAACTTGGTATACCGGGGACAATCCATTGTATAGTATTGGCAATAGACACCTTAATTCGCGGTATGAATATTAATGTGGAAGTTCAATCCGTCGAAGAACATTACCAATTGGCATGGAGTCATGCGTTTCATTGAATACATTACCTTCTTAGAACCTCTCCAGCTCAAGGGAGTGTCATGCTTAGTTCTCACGGAAACAAATTAGTAGACATTATATCAGCGGCACGATTTAATTTGATATGTGAATTAGATAATCGAATGTCAAACCGTTCGAGATCGCGCTCACCTTCTTTGGGAGTTGAACGGCTAAGTCTATTGTTTCACCTCTCCTGTGATTCCGATAGTCAAATCTAGTAATCCGTGACTATACCCGCTGTACAGTGTTGGTATTATACCTGATATTTAACGGAATAAATATTAATGAACAGAGACTAACCGATGTAGAACGTTACCTATTGCTATATAGTCAAAGTTTCTAACGAAGTCCTTACCTTCCGTGAACATGACCTGCGGATTCGAGAGTATAACTTCGTCTTCAGTGAAGCAAATTGATATTCCCTTTAGTGACAGGCATCTTAATGTCAGGTTTGAATAAGAAGGCCGAGCGTCATACCCATGGAGTACGTTGACACTTTTCTTGAGAATCGCAAAGCCAAGTCAATGGTTTCTTCTATCCTATGATACGGGGCGTCAAACCAGGAATACCGGGATTATATCGAATGAACAGTATTGGCAACAGACACCATAATTCTCGCTATGAATATTATAGTAGAAAGTCAAACTGCCGAACAGTATTATCCATTCGTATAATGGCATTCTTTTTGCCGAATACTTTACCGTAAGAGAACCGAACCCGCTGTAGCGAGTGCCTTCCTTAATGTTAACGGAAACAAATTTGTAAACATTACAGCAGACGGACACGTTATCTCCATGTTCGAATTACATAATCGAGGGCCAAACAGTACGAGAACGTAAGCACTTCCTTTGAGTGTCGAACGGCTAGGCTAATAGCTTCACATGTCCTGTGATATAGAAAGTTAAACCAGATATTCGGGAGTAAATGCTATGTACATAATTGGCAATAGATACCTCCATTCACGGTTTGAGTATAGAAGCAGGCCGTCATGCCGACGTACAATATTACCTATAGGTGTGTGGTCAATCTTTTTACGGAGAGCCTTACATTCTGACAGCTTGAACCTCTGTATCGGGAGTTTAACTTCCTTTTCAGAGAATCTTATAAGTATACATTTCAGTAACGGGCACCATATTCTCATCTATGCATTAGAAGGTCGATTGCCAAACCGTTCGAGAACGTTCGGACATTCTTTGGGAGCTAAACGTCTATGTCCATGGCCTCACGCATCCTGAGATTCCGAGAGTAATCTCATGTAATACGGGAGTAAATTCGCTGAACAGTATTTGCAATGGACACCTTATTCAACGGTTTAATTATTAATGTAAAGAGTCAAACCGTTGCAGATGGTTACGTATTCGTATAAAGTCATTCTTTACACCGAATACCTTACCTTCCGAGTACGTATTGCGCTGTAGAGAGAATCTTATATAATGTTCACGGAAAGAAATTAGCAGACGGGCACCACATTTTCATGTATAAGTAGCAAAATGGAGAGTAAAAGCGTCAGAAAATGATGCCACCTTCCATGGGAGTCGAACGGCTAAGTCAATAGCTTTATCTATCCTGTGATTCCAAGAGTCAAACCTGGTATTCCTGGAGTAAATCCACTAAAACGGTATTGGCAATGGTCTCCTTAAATCACGGTTTGAATATTACTGTACAACGACAAACCGTTTGAGAACGTTTCGAGTTCGTATAAAGTCAGCGGTTTTATTGTTCACCTTTCCGTCCAAAAGCATAACGCGCTGTATTGAGAGTGTACCAAGGTATAGAGAGGAACAAATGAGTATGCATTTTAGTGCCAGGCACCTTAATTTCATGAATGAAATACAAGATCGTGGGTGAAACCGTTCGAGATCGTAACCACCTTTGAGAGACGAACGGCTACGCCAGTAGCTTCACCTGGACCAAGATTATTCACAGTATGAATATTAACCCTTTGCGGCCGAGTGTCGGACATATTCGACCAAGCCATTTTACCGTTGGGGACCGATGTCGGATATATTCGCCCAACTCTCGCGCAGTGGTTGGCGTACGTAAGATATCCATGAGAATACTAGCCACAGAAGTCAAGTTGCCTTGAAATGAAATTATTATATCAGGAATATCACAAGAAATGCGATATAAAAAAAGTTATCCCATTTCAATTACTACTACGTCACTTGGTAGATCAACTGATTGTAGATTTTCGAGATGCTGATTCCAAGCCTCCTTCGACTTTTAGATAGTTGAAATCCTCAACGCCTCCTACATATTATTAGGCGAGAAGTTATGGTTTTGTCGTATGCTCCAATCGAAAATTAAAACACGATAGGAGAGAGTCGAGCTACTGTTGTGCGATTTCTTCAGCTAATCCGGCCTTGTACATAGGTGATTCTTCCGAACTATATCACACAAGGGACGAACATAAAACGTATCATATGTAAGCACGACTAAACTTGTTCATTTATGATATTGTTGGATTTCATGATAAGTTATTTGAATAAAGCTTTAGTTCTTATAACGCAAACGTGCGACGTGAACATTTCCTTTACTGCACGCTCCAATACCTGCCGTCCACTGCGACGCTCGCCCGTCGAGCGGCTCCATCCGCAAAGGGTTAAAGCACAGATTCAAATCACTTAAGAGCGTTACCAATTGGAATAAGGTCATACACCTTACCGGATACCTTACCTTCCGAGACCATAACCCGCGTCATCGAGGGCATAATTTCGTGTTCCGAGAAAGAAGGTAGTATTCATTTCAGAGACAGGCACCTTACCTTCATCCGCAAAGGGTTAAAGCACAGATTCAAATCACTTAAGAGCGTTACCAATTGGAATAAGGTCATACACCTTACCGGATACCTTACCCTCCGAGACCATAACCCGCGTCATCGAGGGCATAATTTCGTGTTCCGAGAAAGAAGGTAGTATTCATTTCAGAGACAGGCACCTTACCTTCATGTATGAATTAGATGGTCGAGGGTGAAACAGTGCGAGAACCAACTTCCTTGGTGCCGAACGTATAAGTCAATAGCTTCACTTATCCTGGGATTCCGATACTCAAATCAGATAGTCCGGGCGTGAATCCCCTGAACAGTATTGGCAATATTCACCTTAATTCACGGTATGAATATTAAAGTACGGGGTGAAGCTGTCGGCGAACATTACGAACTGGTATAAAGTAATCCTATTTACCGAATTCCTCACCGTCCAATAACCAAACACGCTGAGGCGGGTGCCTTGATTAGTGGGCACGGAAACGAATTAGTAGAGATTATAGCAGACGAACACATTTTTCATGTATGAATAGGAAGATCCAGGGTCCACCTGTCCGAAACAGGGACCGCACTCTTCGAGAGTCGAACTCCTTAATGAATAGTTGCACCTATCCTGTATTTTCGAAGGTCAGGACCGGCATTCCGGGAGTCAGCCCGCTGTACTGCAATGGCAGTGAACACTTTAAATCTTGGTATGAATACTAAAGCAGTGAGTCAAGCCGTCGGAAAATAGTATTGTGTCAAGCTTTTAACGGAAGGCCTTACCTTCCGAGAACCTAACCCGCTGTATCAAGTGTCTGACTTCGTGTTGAGAGGAACAAATTGGTATACAATTTAGTGGCGGCACCTTAATTTCATGTATGAATTTGAAGATCGGGTGGCAAACGTTTCCAGAACGTTACCACCTTTTTCGAGACTCGCACACCTATGGCAAGAGCTTCACCTATCCAGAGATCTCGGGCGCCACACCAAGTATACCAGGAGTACATCCGCTGTACAGTAATGGAAACGGACACCTCCACTCACAGATTGCATATTAAAATAGAGCGTTACACCTTGTGAGACCGTTACAATTGCTAGAAGGGCATACGCTTTACCGAGTGCCATACCATCCGAGATGCTCACCCGGCGTATCGGGAGTACAGCCTCGTGTTTAGAGAGACACATTAGCATTCAATTTAGTGACGACACTTTAAATTCATATATGAATCAGAATACCTATGGTCAAACTGTTCAAGCACGTTACCATCCCTTTTGGGAGTCGAACGGCTATGTCTATTGCATAACCTCGCCTGTGATTCCCATAGCCAAATCAGGTAACCCAGGAGTAAGTTCGCTCAACAGTGTCGGCAAAACACACCTTAATTCACGGTATGAATAATTAACTACAGTGACAAACCGTTGTAGATCGTTAACAATTTGTATATAGTCATTCTCTTTACCGAAGGCTTTATCTTCCGAGAACCTAATCTGCAGTGTCGAAAGTATAGCTTCGGGTTGAGAGAAACATATTTGTTTACATTGCAGTGACGGCACCCTTTCTTCACGTATGGATTAGAAGATCGAGGGCTGAACCGTTCGATAACGTTATCAATTTCTTTGAGACTCGAACGGCTATATCAACAGCTTCACCTATCCAGTGATTCGGAGAAGCTATCCTGATATTCCGGGAGCAAATACAATGAACAGTATGGGCAACAGAAACCCGTAATTCACGGCTTAAGTATTAAAACGGAGCGTCAATCCATTTGACAACGTTACCAATTGGTATAGAGTCATTCCATTTACCTAATACTAAACCCGCTCTAGAGAGTGTCCTGCTTCATGTGCACGGAAACAAATTAGTAGAAATTTTGCCGGACGAACACCTTATGCTTGTGTACAAATATCAACATGGAGAGTCAAAGCGTTCGAGATCGTGACCACATTCTGTGGGGGACGAACGGATAAGTCAATTGCTTCACCTGTTCTCCTATTCCGTGAGTTAAACTAGGTATATAATAATTATGTCCGCTAAACAGTATTGTCAGTGGACACCTTATTTTGCGGTTAGAATATTAAAGCAGGGCATGAAACCGCTTGAGAACGTTTCCTGTTGGTATAAAGTCAAACGTTTTACCGAAGGCATTACCCACCGAGGACATAATCCGCTGTATCGACAGTATAACTTGGTGAACAGAGATAAAAATTAGTACTCATTATAGTAACGGGCACCCTAATTTCATGTATAAATTAGAAGATCTTGCATCAAACCGTTTAAGAACGTTACCACGATCTTTGAGACACGAACGTCTAATTCCATAGCTTCACGTATCCAATGATTGGGAGAGTCAAACCAACTATTCCTGGAATAAATCACACTGAACAGTATTGCCAATAGACACCTTAATTTGCGGTTTGAATAGTAAAGTACAGTGCGAAACCGTTTGAGAGCATTGCCAGTTGGTATGTAGTCAAACACTTTACCGTCGGCCTTACCTTCATGGAACCTAACCCGCCATTTCGAGAGAATAACATCGTGTTCAGGGAATAAAATTAGTCTTCGTTTCTGTGACGGAAGCCTTTATTTCACGGATGAATTAGAATATGGAGGATCAAACCGTTCGAGAACTTTACCACCTTTTGTGAGAGACGAACGGTTACGTGAATAGCTTCACGTACCCTGCGATTCCGATAGCCAAACAACGTATTCGGGGCGTAAGTGCGCTGAAAAGTATGGGCAATAGACGCCCTAATTCACGGTTTGAATATTAAATTCCTGAGTCAAACCGCTGTAGAATGTTACCTATTTCTACAGAGTTAACATCGTACAGAAAGCCTTACCCTCCGAGAAGCTAACCCGCACTATCGAGGGTATAGCTTCTGGTTCGGAGAAACAAATTAGTAGACATTTCAGCAGACGGACACCTTAATTTCATTTATCAATTAGAAGATCGAGTGTAAAAACGATAGAGATCGTTAACACCATTTCTGAAAGTCGATTGGCTGAATCACTAGCTTATTGGTGCGATTCCGATAGTCAAGGCTTGTATTCCTGGAGTAAATAGGCTGAACAGTATTGACAATAGACAACTTAATTCACGGTATGAATATTAAGGCAGACCGTCATACTGTTATTGGACGTTACCTATTCCTTTAAAGTCTCACCTTTGCCGAAGGCATTACCTTCCGAGAAGCTGACCCGCTGTATCGAGTTTATGACTTCGTGATGAGCGAATCATATTAGTACACATTTTAGTGACGGGCACCTTATTAATATACACGAATAGAAGCATCATGAGTAAAATTTTTCGAGAATTTTTTTGCCACCTTCTTCAACAGTCGAACGGCTGAGTTAACAGCTTCACCTATCCTGCGATTCCAAGAGTCAAACCAGGTAATTCGCGTCTAAACCTGCTGCACATTATTGGCATGAGGCACGCAGTCTTACGGTATAAATAGTAAAGAACACAGTCAAAGCCTTGTAGCACGGTGCCGATTACTCTGTAACCCGACTTTTTCATCAGACCTTAATTTCTGAGAAGCTAACCCCCAATATCGAGATTATATATTCATGTTCAGAGAAGCACATTAGTATGCATTTTAGTGACGGGCACATTAATTTCATGTATGAATTACAATATCGTGTGTCAAACTGTTTGTGAGCGTTACGATCGTCCGTGGGAGCCGAATGGCTAAGTCAATGGCTTCAATTATACTGCAATTCCCACAGCCGAAGCAGGTATTCCTGGACTAAATATGGTGATATGTATTGGCTATGGGACACTTAATTGACGGTTTGAATATTAATGTAGAGCGGTAAACCTCTGTAGAACGTTACATATTCGTATACGGTCAAGCTTGGTACCGAAGCTTACCGTACCTTCCCAGAAGCCCAATCTGCCGTTGCCAGTGTCGTGCTTAGTGGTCATGGAAACAAAATAGTAGATATTTCAGACATGGGCTCGTTAATTTCATGTATGAATTAGAAGATAGAGTGTCTAACCGTTCGAGATCGTTACCACCCTCTATGTGAGTCTACCAGTTAAGTCATTAGCATCACCTATCCTATGACTATCCAGCACTAAATGTCCCGTACAGTACTGGCAATAGAAACCACAGTTCAAGGTATCAATATTAAGGCAGACCGTCAAACCGTTATAGGACGTTAGCTATTCCTAAAAAGTCAAACGTTTTTCCGAAGGTTTTCCATTCCTAGAAGCTAACCCGCTGTAGATAGAGTCATGCTTACTGTTCACGGAAACCAATTAGTAGACATAATAGCAGTGGCGCCCCTCATTTTCATATATGAAATAGAAAATCGTCTGTCAATCTGCTCGAGATCGATCCCAGAATCTTTTGGGTAGTGGAAGGGCTATGCCAATAGCTTCACCTCTCCTGTGGTTCCAACAGTCGCAGTAGGTATATCAGGAGTCAATTTGCTAGACACTATTGGCAATAGACACCTTAATTCTCGGTATGAATATTAATGAAGAATGTCAGTCCGTCGGAGAACTTTATAAATTCGTATACAGCCATTCTTTTAACCGAATACATTACCTTTCTAGAACCTAACCCGCTGTAGCGAGAGTCATGCTCACTGCTCACTGAAACCAATTAGCAGAGATCATAGCAGAGGCACAACCTATCTTCATACATGAATTACAAATTTGAGTGTCAATCCGCTCGAGAACGTTCGCACCTTCTTTGGGAAGTCGAACAGTTATGTCAATAGCTTCTCGTCGCGTGTCGCGATTCCGACAACCATGTCACGTATCCCGGGAGTAAATCAGTTGAACAGTATGGGCAACACAAACCTTGATTCAAGGTTTGAATTATGACGTAGAGCGTCAGACCGTTTGAGGACGTTTCCAATTAGTATTAAGTCAAACGTTTTACTGATGCCCTTAATCTCCTTAAGCCTAACGCGCAGTATCGAGAGTATGTTCAGGTGCTCAGAGGTCCAAGTTAGTACACATTTTAGGCCCGTGCACCTTAATTACATGTATGAATTAGTGGATCCAGCGTCAAACCGTTCGAGATCGTTAGCACCTACTTTGAGCTTCGAACGGCTAAGTCAATATCGTCACATATCATGTGCTTTGGAGAGTCACAGCAGGTATGCCTGGAGTAAATCAGCTGAACAATATTGGCAATATACACCATAATACGCGGTTTAAATATTATAGCAGACCGTCAAGTCGTTGTAGCACGTTACATATTGGTATAGAATCAAACACATTACCGATAGCCCCACCTTCCGAGAATATAGCCCGCTGTATCGCGGGTATAACTCCGCGAACACGGAAGCAAATTAGTATACATTTTAGTGCCGTGCAACTTAATATTATGTATGAATATATGACCGAGTGTCAAACCGATCGAGAACGTATCCCCCTTGTCTGTGATTCGTATGGCTATGTCAATAACTTCACGTTTCCTGTGATTCCGAGAGACAAACAAGGTATTGATGGAATAAATCCCCTGTACAGCATAGGCATTGGACACGCTAATTCACAGAATAAATTTTAAAGTACAAAGTTAAACTGTTGTACAACGTTACCTATTAGAATGGACTTAAACATTTTACAGGATACCTTACCCTTCGAGAACCTAATGCGACGTAGGTAATGTCCAGCTTATTGTTCACAGAAACAAATTATTAGACGCTTTAGCAGACTGACGCGTTATTGTCTTGTGTGTATAGCAAAATCTAGAGTCAGTCAGGTTGACAACGACACCACCGTCTTTGAGAGTCAAACGTCTAAGTGACCAGCTTCACATATCCTATGATACCGAGAGTGAAACCAAGTACTCCGGCATTCTATCCGCTGCACAGTATTGGTAATTGACACCTTAATTCACGGATGGAATAATAATGCCTAGCGTAAATCAGCTGTAAACTTTAGCTATTCGCATAGAATCAATCTCTTTACCGGAGGCTTTACGTCCCGAGTAGTCCAACCCGCTCTAGGGGCTGCCGCACCTTCAATTCATGTATGAAATAGAAGCTTGAGGGTCAAACCGAACGAGAACGATCCCACCTTCTGCGAGTGCCGGGCGGCTAGGGCTATTGCTTCCCCCATCCTGAGATTTCGATGGGCAAAGCAGGTATTCCGGAAGTAAATCCGCTGAAGGGTATTGGCAATTGTCTACTTAATTCACTGATTGAACGTTAATGTATGTATATCGACGTACAGTTTGAGAACGTTTGCAGTAGGTATAAAATCAAACGCTTTATTGATGACCATACAGTCCAAAAACATAGCGCCCTGTTCTGAGAGTGGAACAAGGCATTCATAGGAAGATATGAGAATGCATTTTAGTGCCTAGCACCTTAATTTCATGTATGAATAGGAAGATCGAGCTTCAAACCTTTCTCGAACGTTACCATCCACTTTGCGTGTCGAACGGATAAATCAATAGCTTCACCTATCCTGTGCTTCCGAGAGCCAAACCAAGTATGCCGAGAGTAATCCGCTATACGCTATTGGCATTAGACACCTCATTTGACGGTATAAATTCTAAGTGCAAAGTCCAATCGTTTGTCGAACGATATGTATTGGTATCGAGTCAAAGTTTTTACCGAAGGCCTTACCATCCGAGATGATAATCCGCTGTATCGGGAGCATAATATTGTCAGTGGAATAAGTTACTATAAATTTTAGTGACGGGCACCATTACCTCATGTATAAATTAGAAGATGGAGTGTTAAACGGTTCGAGAACATTACCACCCTCTTTTTGATTCGAACAGCTAAGGCAATATCTTAATCTATCCTGTGATTCCGAGAGCCAAATCAGTCATAACGGGATAAAATGAGCTGAACAATATAGGCAATTGGCACTATATATAACGGTTTGAACATTAAAGCAGAAAGACACTGTAGGCGATCGTTACCAAGTGGTATAGAGTTACTCGATTTACCGAAGGCCTTACCTTGCGAGAACATAAGCCGCTGCATCGAGTGTATATCTTCGTGATTACAGAACACATTATAATACACTTTGATGACGGCACCTTAAATTCATGTATGAACTGGAAGATCTGCAGGCAATCTGATCCGGAACATTACCACTCTCTTCGCGAGTTGCACAGCTTAGTCAGTAGATTCACCTATTCTGTGATTCCGTGAATCAAACCAGGTATTCCGGGAGGAGGTCCGCCGAACAAATTTGGCAATAGACACCTTAATTCACGGTTTGAATATTATAGTCGCAAATCAAATCTTTGTAGAACGTTAACCATTCGTATGGAGTAAATCTTTCTACCGAAGGCCTCACCTACCGAAAAGCCCTACACGCTGTATATACTGCCATGCTTAGTATTCACGGATACAAATTAGTAGAGATTTTAATATGCGGGCACGTTCTTTTCGTGTAGGTGCAACCGAATCGAGAGTCAAACCTTTCGAGAACGTTATCACCTTCCTTGAGAACAAACGTCTGAGTCAATAGCTTCACCTATCTTGTATTACCGAGAATCAGCCCATGTATTCCGGATGTAAATCCATTGATCAGTATTCGCAGTCGATACCTTTTTCACGGTATGGATATTAAAGTAGAGATTCAAGCCGAATGAGAACGTTACAACTTGCCATAGATTCAAACCTCTTGCCGACTGCATTACCTTCCGAGAAGTCTAACCAGCTGTATCGAGAGTATAGCTGCATGTTTAGGGAAACACATTAGTATACAATTTAGGGTCGTCACCTTAAATTGATGTATGAATCAGAAGGTTGAGCGTCAATCTGCTCGAGAACGTTGCCACCTTCTATGAGATACGATCGGCTACGTCAATATCTTCACATATACAGCGATTGCGGGAGTCAAACACGTACTCCTGGAGTGAATCCGCTGCACAATATTGGCAATAGACACTTTAATTCACGATTTGAGTATTAAAGTAGAGTGTTAAGCCGTAGGTGAACA
>NIJG01001415.1:12250-23898 GCA_002201625.1 Euglossa dilemma | reverse complement strand
TCCGACAGCGTAGGAACGTATACAGACTCTGATATAAAATGAAAATAAGCTTACACAATAATGTCATAACGTGCACTCATATAACACTGAAGTCACTTTTACTGAAAAAATGCAATTCTTAAAAATATAAATTGAAAATTTAGATGAAAATCGAAAATATCACAACATTAAATTACAGCATGTCTAAATAAATGGGAATATTGGGTCAAAATGCACACGGCACAAAATCATCTTTAACGAAATCAACGAAGACAATCCAGTATACAGCTCCTATCTGCCGACCGCAAGTACAGGACCACTGCAGCTGTGTCGCTCCGGAAGCGTAGGTACGTATACAGACAATCATATAAAAAAACAATACGTTTAACAAAATGATGTCATGAACGTGCACTGAGGCATTCCCAAAGATACTTCTATTCAGAAAAAAAATTTTTCAACTATCAATTGACAACATCGAAAAAAATTGTAATTACCATAACAGTAAATTGCAATATTATTATATATATATATAAATGAGAAAGAATTGCATGCAGTTCAAAGTCAGGTCTTTAGAAATTAACGGTGACCATATAGTAGTGTTGCTCGATCTGCCGTACCATAATTCACAGTTCGTTGCAGAACTTTACCCATTCGTTTACAGTCTAACTTTTTACCGTAAGCCATTTCTTCCGAGAAGCTAAGCCGCTATATTGAGGGCATAACTTCGTGTTCCGAGAAGCAAATTAATAGACATTTTAGTGACGGGCACCTTCATTTCGGGTGTGGATTAGAAGATCGGGAGGCAGACTGATCATGAACATTATCGCCCCCTTTGAGAGTCGTACGACCAAGTGAATACATCACCTGTCCCGCGCTTCCGAGAGTCAACCCAAGAAAACCGAGAAGGAAGTCCGCTAAACAGTATTCGGAGTTGACAACTTATGCGCAGTTTGAATAATAACATAGAGCGTCAAACTGTTTGAGAGCGTTACCAATTTGTATAATGTCAAACGTTTTATCAACGACCTTACCCTCCGCAAGCCTAACGCGCTGCATCGAGGGTATGACAAGGTGTTCAGAGGAACAAGCAAGTATACGTTTCAGGCCGGAGCACCTTTTTACATGTATGAATTAGAAGCTTCAGTGTCAAACCATCCGGGAACGCAACCACCATCTTTGGGCATCAAGCGACGAACTCAATAGCTTTACCCCTCCAGTTATTTCTATAGCTAAACCAGGTATTCTTGGAGTAAATACGCTGAACAGTATTGGCACTAGTCACCTTAATTCACTGTATGAATATTAAACCAGAGAGTCACACCTTCGGCGAACATTACCAAATCTTGTTAAGTTATTCCTGTTACCGAATACCTTACCTCCCGACAATCTGGCACGCTGTAGCGAGTGCCTTGATTATTGTTGACGGAAACAAATTAGTGGACATTTTTTTCGGACGGGCACCACATTTTTGTGTATTAATATCAACAACGGGATGTATGTATGAACGTTACCATCTTCTTTGAGCATCCCACAGCCAAGTCAATAGCATCACATATTCTGTGATTCGGAAAGTCAATCCATGTATTCCTGGTGTAAATCCGCTGAACAGTATTTGCAATTGGCGCCATAATTCATGGTTTGAATATTGACGCAGGCAGTCAAACCGTTGTGGAACGTTACCAGTTGCTATGATGTCAAATGTTTAACCGCTGACCGTACCCTCCGAAATATAACGCGCTGTATCGATAGTATAACATTGAGTTCAGTGGTACTAATTGGTATATGATTTAGCGCCGAGCACATTAATTGCATGTGTGAATTGGAAGATCGAGTGTCAAACAGTTCGAGAACGTTACCATCCTGTTTGAGTGCTGAAATGCCAAGACAATAGCATCACCTCTTCTTTGTTTCCGAGGGTCTAACCAGTGAATACGATTAACAGGACTGGCATTAGACACCGTGATGCATGGTTTGAATGCTATAGTGCAGCATTAATAATTTTTAGATCGTTTCCAGTTGGTATAAAGTCAAACGCTTTATCGAAGGCCATACCCACCCACAGATTAACTCGCTGTATTGAGACTATTACTTCTTGTTCAGCGGAAGAAATTAGGAAACATTTTTATGACGGGCACATTAACTTCATTATGAGCAAGAAGATCCAGTGTCAAGCCGCTCGAGAACGATGTCACTTGCTATGAGAGACGAACGGCTAAGTGAATAGCTTCACCTAGCTATTCGGTGAATCAAACCAGGTATTCCGGTAGTAAATCAGCTGAGCAGTATTTACAAAGGACACCTTAATTCACGGGTTGGATACTAAAGTTGAGCGTCAAACTGTTTCAAGGCATTGCCAATTGGTATAAAGTCAAATACTTTTACCGATGTCCTTACCTTTGGTGAATCAAACTCGCCGTTTCGAGAGTATATAGTGCGTGTCCAGAAAAGGAAATGAGTACACATTTAAGTGACGGGTACCGTAATTTCAGGTATGAGTTAGAAGGTCGTGTATCAAACCGTTCTAGAACGATCCCACCTACTTTAAGGGGGGCACAGACACGAGAATAACTTCACCTGTCCTGCGAATGCTAGAGACAGACCAGGTGTTCTGCGACACATCCTGCAGTACAGTATTGGAATTGGACACTCTGTATCAGGTTACCAATGCTACGGAACAGTGTCAAAGCATTGCAGATCGCTACCTATTGTTATAAAGTCAACCCTTTTACAGAAGGCCTTACCTTGCAAGAGTCTATACCGATGTTTCTAGATTATAACGTCGCGGACAGATAAGGAAATTAGTATATGGCTTGGTGGCGGCACCCTTTGTTTCATGTATGAATACGAAGATCGGGTGTCAAGCGAGAGCGTTACCAGCTTCCTTCGGAGTAGAACGGCTAAGTCAAAAACTGCAGCCATCCTGCGATTGAGACAGTCAATCCTGGTATTTCTGTACCAAATCCGCTGAACAGTATTGGTCATATACACCTTCATTCACGATTTGAATATCAAAATAGAGCGCCAACCCCTTTGAGAACGTTACCACCCTCTTTGAGAGTCAAACGGATAAGTCAATACCTTTACGTATCTTGCGATTCGCAGAGACGAACCAGGTATTTCTGGAATAAATCCGTAGAACAGTGTTGCCCATAGACACCTCAACTCACTGTTGGATAGTAAAGTAGAGCGTCCATCCGCTTGAGATCATTGCCAGTTGTATAAAGTCAAACACTTTGCCGATGGCCTTATCTTCGGACAAGCAATCTCGCCGTATCGACAGTATAAGTTCGTGTACATGGGAAGAATGTAGGAAGCATTTCTGAGACGGGCTCCTCAGTTTGACTATGAATAAGAAGGTCGTGGTCAAGCCGCTTGAGAACATTGCCAACATCTGTGAGAGACGAACAGATAAGACAATAACTTCACACATCCTGTGAATCTGAGGGGCAAGTCAGGCAATCCGTGAGTAATTCCGCTGGAAAATATTGTCAATAGGCACCTTAATGCACGATTTGAATATTAAAATAGATGGTCAGTCCGTCGGATAATATTTCGAAATGGAAAAAAGTCAAACTTTTTACCGGATACCTTACCTTCCTAGAGCTTAACCCGCTATAACGAGCATCATGCTTAGTGCTCGCGGAATAATATGAGTAGACATTGTTGCAAAAGCACACCTTATTTTCATGCATGAATTAGAAGACCGAGTGTCAAACAATTTGAGAACGTTAACACCTTCTTTGCAGGTCGAACGGTTGAGTCAATAGCTACACTCATTCTGCAATTCCGAGTCTCAAACCGGGCATAGCAGGAGTAAGTAAGCTGACAAATATTGGCAATGCATACCTTAATTCACGGAATTAATATTACAGTTGAAGGTCAATCCGCCGGGGAATATTACCGATTGGTATAGATTCATTCTTATTACAGAATACATTGCGTTCCTATAACCTAACCCGATGTAGCGTGAGGCATGCTTAGTGCTCGCGGAAACAAATTTGTTGTCATGTTAGCAGTCGGCCAGCTTATTTTCAAGTATGAAACGTGATATCGAGAATCAGTGCGTCAGAAAACGATACCACCTTCTTTGGCAGTCGAACGGCTAAGTCAATAGCTTCACCTATCCTGCGATTCCGAGAGTCAATCCCGGTATTCTGGGAGTAAACCTGTTGAATAGTATTGCGAATATACACCATTACTCACGGTTTGAGTACTAATACTGAACAACAAACAGTTGTAGAAAGCTTCCCACTGGTATAAAGTCAAAAGTTTTACCGAAGACCTTACCTTCTGCGAACCTCTACGGCTCCATCGAGAGAATAAGTTCGTGCTCAGGGAATGAAATTGGCATACATTTCAGTGAGGGGTACCATAACTTCTTTTACGAATTAGAAGGTCGAGTGTCAAACCGTTCGCGATCTTTACCACCTCCTTTGTGGATCGAACGGCTACGTCAATAGCTTCACCGGTCTTATGATTCCGACAATCAAATGAGGTATTCCGGAAGTAAATCTGCTGTACAGTATTCACGTTAGGCGTCCTGATTCGACGGTATAAATATTAAAGTACACAGCCATACTAAGGTAGAACGTTACCTATTGTTATAGAATCAAACCATTTCTCGAAGGCGTTACCTTCGGTGCTGCTAACCCGCTGTATCGAGAGTATAACATCGTGTACAGTGGATCAAATTGCAATCCATTTTTATGACGGGCACCGAAACTTTATGTATGAATGAGAAGATCGAGTGTCAAACATTTGAAGATCGTTACCGCCGTCTTTGAGGTTCGACGATCGCAGTCAATAGATACAAATATCTTGGTATTCCGAGTATCAAACAACTCCTGGAGTAAATCTGCTGTAGAGTATTGGCAATAGACACCATAATTCTCGGTGTGAATATTAAAATAGAGGGACACACCATTTGAGAGCGATACCAATTGCTATAGTGTCAAATATCTTACAGGAGACCGTACCGTACGAGAAACGATTCCACTGTATCGAGAGTATTACATCGAGTTTAGTGAATCTCACTAGCATACATTATAGTGATGGCATCATAATTTCGTGCAAGCATTAGAAGGTCGATAGTCAAACCTTTCGAGACCGTTACTACCTTCCATGATATTCGAATAGCTAACTCAATGGCTTCACATATCCTGTGTTTCCGAGAGTCATGCGCGGTATTTCTGGTGTAAATCCGCCGAACAGTATTGGCAATAGGCACCTTATCTCGCTGTATGACCATTAAAGTAAAGTGCACAACCGTCGGAGAACATTACCAATTCGTAAAAAGTCGTTCTTTTTACAGAATACTTTACGTTCCCAGAACACGCTTTCGAGAACGTTACCGCTTTCTTTGAGATCCGAATGACTAAGTCATTAGCTTCATATATCCTGTGCTTCCGTGTGTCAAACCAGGTATTCCGATCGTAAATCGAATGAACAGTATTGGTAATCGAGTCCTTAGATCACTGTGTGAATATTAAGGTATAGCGTCAAACCGTTTGATAACGTTGTCTATTGCCAATACCGTACTGCGCACTTAACCCCGGATTACATGGTTTGACTATCGGAATCCCTGGATAAGTGAAGCTATTAGCTTGGTCGTTCGACGCTCATGGAATGTAGGTATCGTTCCCGTCCGTATCGACCCTCGATCTTCTAATTCATACATGAAGTTCAGGTGCCCGTCACTGAAATTGTATACTATTTCGTACCTCTAAACACGGTGTTATAGTCTGGATGCAGCTGGTCAGTTTTTCGGAGGGTAGGGAATTCTGTAGGAAGTTTATTTCTGAACGAATACGTAATGATGTACATCATCTTGACGGCATGCTTTATCGCTATTCCTACCAAGACCGGCCAAATGACCGTTTTTAAATTTTGAATTGGAATTTCATACATTCAACGTAAGTGAATCGCCTTTAAACTTTACGACATTTCCTCATATATATGTATGATCCATTTTTCCATATGCACTTATTCTTTTATTGTTTATCTTCTGAGAAATATTTCTAGCCCGTCTAACGTACTATGACCGGTCATTTGAACGGTAGTATAATTTTTGCATCTTTGCAATTGTTTCTCTCTAGGACTAAATACCCAAACTATGAAGTCGTTACAAACGAAAGGTAATGTAGTTGTCGCACGATTTTATCCGAGAAATGCCTTCCAGAAAATGGTTTGCGGCGCTTCCAAGTGTTTACGGTTCACGCTCGATTATCGGGTTAACCTTGTTTATTTGCTTGATTGATACTCGATACGGTCCAGATCCTCGAATGCTCTGACGCCATCTTCTCTACTATGGCGTAAAATAAATAAACTTATAACCGACTGTAATGAATAGACGTCTTCTCAGGAATTCAAATCAGTATAGTCTTGCGACTCGAACAGTGTGCATCGAAACGTGAAAGTCACAAGGAGCATACTTGGCAGTCTTTTATTATTATTTTTTTGTATTTTATATCGTATTACGTGATATAAGTGCAATTTTCGAAGTAGTGAGCAAGACTAATAATACGTCGCAGTAAGTTCCACATTTCATCTTTTATTCATTTTTTTATCTACTTTGATATATATTTTCATACTTTAGTTTTTATTTTCTCCGTGAAATTTTCACCCCAAAATATCAAGACGTTTGTGGAGTGCGAAAGTATTATTAGAGAGAATAAGTGATGTCGATGCAGAATGTTCTGAAGCTGATCAGGAAATTCAGTATGTAGAAAATGACAATACGGAAAATTATGATCCATTTGAAAGCGACTCGAAGACGGATGAGGACGAACGTACGTAGACGACGAAAGAGAAGGAGATTTTTAGTTTGTCACGATAGTGAGAATGAGGAAGAGGCAAGCGAAATTGCGATGTTCGGAACTGTTTGGCAGGATGTAAAAATAGGGTCTAATCCTGGAAGAGCACCTGGTCATATTTTTAGGGAAACATCAGGCCCGACTGGGTAGAGTAAACGTAATACTATGGAAGGCGAAGTTAGCACGGCATTATCTGTGATCATTTATAAGAACATAATCGACCATATAAGAAAGTGCACAGAGGCAGAGGCATTTAGAGTGTTGTGATATAAATGGGAACAGTCTACTGCGAAGTTATATACATTCCTTGCAATTATGTATGTACGCGGCGCATATGAGGCTAAGGGAATAAATATATCACTTCTATGCAATAGAAAGTGGGGTCCGCCTTTTTTCTCAGGTACTATGAGTAGACATGACTTTACGGAGATTATGAGATTTATTCGGTTTGACTACAGAAATCAATGAAACGAACGGTTACAAACCAATAAATTCGTTATGATATCCAAAGTTTGTTACAAGATTATTGACAACATTCGAAATTGCTATAAACCAGGTCGATATATTACGATTGACGAACAATTGTTTCCAACGAAAGCAAGGTGTAGATTCACTCAATACATACCCAATGAACCGGACAAATTTGGACTAAAATTTTAGTTGGTGTACGATGTACGTAGCAAATATGTAATAAACGGCTTTCCATATTTGGGAAAAGATGAAAGTAGGGAATCCTCAGTTCTTCTTGGAGAGTTTGTCACTATAAAATTAGCAGAACCGTATGTAGGATGTGGAAAAAATATAACCACAGACTACTTTTTCACCAGCCAACAATTAGCAACAAAACTTTTAGCAAAAAGAAACTACGATTGCTGCGACAATTAGAGCAAATAGAAAAGAGCTACCAAGACTGGCAAAAATGAAAAACGACGACGTGGCACTTTTCTTAATCAAACTCTATCGCTGAAGTAATTGTATGTTGACAATTTACAAAGCCTAACCAAGAAAGAAAGATCAAATTCTCAGTTCAATGCACAACGCCGTACAATTCGAAGAAAATGACTCCCGAACACCGGAGACAATTCAATTGTATAACAGCACCAAATTTGGCGTAGACGTGACCGATCAAATGGCCAGAAATTATTCGGTAAAATCTATGTGTCGGATATGGCATTTTGCAAGTATTTTTTAATATCTTGGATTTAGCCGGAATAAATGCATGGGTGTTATATAAAGAAACTGCGGGAGGAGAAATTACAAGACAGGAATTTCTATTCCAATTCGCAGAAGAACTTGCCATCGAATACCAACAAGAGCTCGACAATGAAAATCAATCAAAGCCCATCGTAAGTACATATACAGGTTCCCGTGAACGGAAAACATGTCAGATAAGGTTTTGTAAACATAATAAGACGTACAAAATCTGTTTAAAATGTAAAAAGAACGTATACGAGAAATGTACAGTTGAGAAGCCCATTTGGAAAAATGCAACGAAAAAGAATAAAATGTATATTATGTACTCTTGAATAAACGAAAATATATTTTTATGCTGATAAAATGGTCTGAATTCAACATTGAAAAATATATGTTGTGATAGACAGATCATTTGACCGGCCGCGGTAGGAATAGGTATTCGTGAAATGACGGTATGAATAGTGTTAATACTCATACCATGAACTGAGGTGTCTATTGCCTATACTGCACAGCGCATTTATTCTCGGAAAATCTGGTTTGACTCTCGGAATCACAGGATAGGTGAAGCCAGTGACTTAGTCGTTCGACTCCCAAAGACGGTGGTAACGTTATAGAAAGAATTGACAATGAATTTTCCTATTTCTTCAAAAAAATAACACGTTCGTCTGCTAAAACGTTTATAATTTGTTTCCGTGTGCACAATACAGGACACGCGTTACAACGTGATAGGTTCATGGAAGGTAGTGTGCTGTGTAAAAGAAAGAAAAATGACTTTGTACAAATTTGTAATAGTCCCCGACGGTTTGTCTCTCTACATTAATATTCATACCGTGAATTAAGGTGTCAGTTGCCAATAGTGACCAGCGTATATACTCGCGTAATAATTGGTTTGACACTCGGTGTCACAGGATAGTTGAAGGTATTGACGTGGTATTTCCGCTCTCTAAGAAGGTCGTTACGTTCTCGCACGGATTGAATCGTGACCTCCTAATTCATCCGTGGGATTAAAGTGGCCGTCACTAAAATGTATACAAATTTTCATCTATAAACACGTATTTATACCCTCGATACACAGTGTTTTATTCTCGGAAGGTAAGGCCTTGCGAAGGAGTTTGACTCTACAACAATGGGTAGTGTTCTGCTACGGTTTGCCGCTCTACTTTAATATTCATACAGCGAATTAAGGTGAATGTTGCCATTACTGCTCTGCGGATTTACTCCAGGAATACCGGGTTTAGCCCTAGAAATCCCAGGAAGGGTGAAGCTATTGACATTGCCGTTCGAATCTCCAAGATAGTGGCATCGTTATCGAGCTGCTTGACCCTCTACCTTCTATTTCATACAGTAAATTAAGGTGCCCATCACTAAAATATATACTAATTCGTCCCTCTGAACACCATGTTATACTCTCGAAACAGCAGGTTAGCTTCACCGAAGGTAAGGATATCGGTAAAGTGATTGAATCTATATCAATAGGTAATGATTTACAACGGCTTGTCGGACTGCTTTAATATTCCAGCAGTGATTTCAGGTGTCTATTGCCAATACTCTTCAGCGGATTTACATCCGCAATATCCGGTTTGCCTCTCCGAATCGCAGGATAGGTGAAGCTATTGATTTAGCCGTTCGTCTCTCACAGAATGTGGCAACGTTCTCGAGCGGCTTGGCACTTGATCTTCTTTTTCGTAATGGAACTAAGGTTGCCGTCACAAAAATGTTTACTAATTTCTTCCTATGAATACGAAGTTATACTCTCGATACGGCGGGTTAGCGTCTCCGAAAGTTGGGCTATCGATAAAATGTTTGACTCTGTACCAATAGGTAGCGTTCTTCCAAGGTTTGGCTGTCTGCTTTTATATTCAAATCGTGAATTAAGGTGTCTATTGTCAATACTGTCCATCGGATTTACTCCAGCAGTACGTGGTTTGACGCTGGAAATCACAGGATGGGTGGAGCCATGGACTTATCCGTTCGACTCTCAAAGAGGTTGCTAACGTTCTTGATCGGCTTGACTATTGATCTTCTAATTCATACATGAATTTAAGATGCCCGTCTCTGATATGAAAACTAATTTCCTTCTGGGAGCACGAAGTTATATTCTCAATGATGCGGGCGACATCCTCGAAAGGTTGCGCCATCGGTATAGCGTTTGACTTTATATCAATTGGTACCGTTCTCAATCGGAGTGACGCCCTTTTATAATATTGAAAGCGTGAATAAAGGTGACTATTGGCAATACTGTTCAGCGTATTTACTGCAAGAATACCTGGTTTGACTCTCCGAATCACTAGGTAGGTGAAGCTATTGGCTTATCCGTTGGACCCTCAAACAGGGAAGTAACGTTCTGACATGGTTTGACTCTCGATCTTCTAACGTATACAGGAAGTTATGGTGACCGTATTTAAAATGTATTGTAATTTGTTCCACTGAACACGATGTTATACTTACGATACAGCGGGCAAGCATTTCGGAAGGTAAGGCCGCCGGAAAAAATTTGATACTGCACCAATAGGTAACGTTGTACAAAGGATTGACTCTGTACTCTAATATTTGTACCGTGAATTAGTGTGTCTAATGCCCATGCCGCTCAGGGGTTTACTTCCGGTATGCCTGGTTTGACCCCCGGAATCACAGGACATGTGGTGCTACTGATGTAGCCATTCGTCTCTCGTAGAAGGTGTTAACGTTCTGAAACGGTATGACTCTCGAGCTTCTGATGCATACATGACATTAAGGTGCCCTTCACTAAAATGTGTACTAATTTGTTTCACTGGACACGAAATTATTCTCTCGATACAGCGCGTTAGGCTTTTGGCAAGGTACGGCCTTCTGTAAGAACTTAGACTCTATACCAATAATTAACGATGTACAATAGTGTGACTCAGAACTTTAGTATTCATACCGGGAAGTTGTGTTTTGAATGCTGCTATGTTTCAGCTGATTTACTCCTGGAATACCTGCTTTGGCTAGCGAAATCACGGCAAAGGTCAAGGGTTTCACTTGCCCGTTCGACTCTCAAAAGAATGTGGTAATATTCTCGAACGGTTTGCCTCAGTATTTTGATACTTCTATCCGAAAATGTTCTGTACGGTCGCAAAAATGTCTAATAATTTGTCTCCGTGTGCAGTATGTAGAACACCCGCAATAGCGGGTTAGGTTCTCTTAAGGTAACGTATTCGGTAAAAAGAATGACTTTATAACAATTGGTACAGTTCTCCGACGGTGTAACACCACACATTAATATTCATACCGCAAATTAAGGCGTCAATTGCGAAAACTCCTCAATGGATTTACTCAGGTATTACCTGATCTGACTTTCGGGATCACAGGATAGGTATAGCTATTGACTTAGCCGTTCGAACATCAAATAGGGCGGAAACGTACTTGAACGGTTTGACTGTCGACCTTCTGATTTAATCATGAATTTAAGATGCCCGTCGATCAAACGAATCCTAATTTCATTATCTGAACACGAAGTTTTACTCCCGATGAAGCGGGTGAGGCTCTCGGAAGGCCGGGCATTCTGTAAGTAGTTTGACCCTACACCAATAGGTAATGATCTACAACGGCTTGACAGTCTGCTTTAATTAATATTCAAACCGTTAACTAAGATGTCTGTTGCCGATATTTCACAGCGCATTCACTCTCGGAATATGTGGCTGG
>NIJG01001413.1:19939-34101 GCA_002201625.1 Euglossa dilemma | reverse complement strand
TCTCAGTAAAAGTGTCTTTGGAATTAGTTGAGCGTACGTTTATGACGATATTTTGTAAGCTTATTGTTATTTTATATGATTGTCTGCATTCGTATCCACGCTGCTGGAGCGATACGACTGGCGATGTCTAGCAGTCGCGTACAGCAGGTCGGAACGGCACTACTGTATGGTCTTAGTTCACTCCATTAACCATAATATTGTACCGTATGCATTCTTTCGCACTATTTTATTTATTTGCCAAGACTGTAATTTGCCGTTGTGATATTTTCGATCTTGTTCACAATTTTCAATTTATAATTTAAAAAAGAGTGTTTCCTGATAAGAGTGTCTTCTGAATTAGTTGAGCTTTTGAATTAGTTTACGTTTCTCACAGTATTTTGTTAAGGATGTTCTTATTTCATATCACTGTCTGTAGACGTATCCATGCTGCCGGAGAGACACGACTGGGGCAGACTTGTAGTTGCTTGTGGCAGATCGGAGTGGCACTACCGGATTGGACTTCGTCAATGTCGTTTAATTATGATTAAGCACCGTATGCATCTTTCTCAGTTTTCCATTTAATTATGCATACTGTAATTTACTGTTATGATATTTTCGATTACATTCAAAATTTCCAAATTCCAATTAACTAATTGTATTTCCTAATAAAATTGTCTTTGGAAATAATTGATTTTGCGTCTGTGACATTATTCTTTGAATTTTATTGCTATTTTATTTGCCTGTCCTTATAGATACATACGCTTCCAGAGCGACACGTCTCGAGTGGTCTTGCAGTTGTGTTCGGTATATGGAGCAACACTACTGTATTATTTTCTTTAATTTCACTAACTTTGATTTTGTACCGTATGCATTCTTTCACCAGTCGTCCATGCATTTATACTTTGTGTAATTTACTTCTATGATATCTTCGATTTTTACCAAAATATTCAATTTTTTGTTTAAATGATTGTACTTGTTAGTAAAAGTGACCCTGCAATTAGTTCAGTGTACGTTAATGAAAAATTTTATTAAATTTATTGTCATATTATATGACTATCTCTATATGTAGCTACGCTGTAGGAGCGACACGACGGGCGAGGTCATGTGGTTGCGAACATCAGATCGAAGCGGCACTCCTGAATGGTCTACGATAATTTCAGTAACCATGCAACTATACCGCATGCATTCTTTCTCAGATATCTATTTATTTATAGATAATGTAATTTACTGTTATCATAATTATCTATTTTTAATTCAAAAAATTGTATTGCTTAGTAAAAGAGTCTTTCTAATTAGTTGAGTTTACGCTTCTGGCAATATTTGGATAATGCTTCTGTTATTTTATATGATTGTCTTTATACGTACCCACGCTGCCTAAGCAACATACGTGGCGAGGGCCTGTTGTTGCGTCCGATAGATTCGAACAACAAAACTGTATGACTTTCGTTCATTTCTTCAACCTTAATGTTGTACCGTATGCATTCTTTCGCAGTTTTCTGTTTACTTCTTGCATACTGTGAATTACTGTCATGATATTGACGATTTACTTCAAAATCATCAATTCTCATTTAAAAATAATTATATTCCATAGTAAGAGTGTCTTCGGAATTAGTTGAGTTTAGGTTTTTGACAATATTTTGATGAGCTTGCTGTTATTTTATATGCTTCTCTGTATACGTACCTACGCTGTCAGAGCGACACCACTGACGATGCCTTGTAGTTGCGTACCGCAGGGCAAAGAGGCACTACTGGATGGTCTTCGTTAATTTCTTTAACCATAATTTTGTACTGTTTGCATTCTTTCATAATATAAAATTTATTTATACTTATTTTAATTTACCGTTATGATATTTTCGATCTCTTCAAAACTTTTTAAATGAAAAAATTGTATTTCTTATTAAGTGTGTCTTTGAAAATAGTTGAGTGTACCTATATGACAATATTTTGTACAAATTCTTCGTTATGTAATAGCATTGTCTCTATCCGTACCTGCGCTTCCGGTGCGATACGCCTGGAGTGATCTGGTAGTTGCTTTCGGCATGTCGGAGCGGCGCTACTGGGTGGTCTTCGTTAACTTGTTTAACCTTAATAACCTACAGTATGTATTTCCCCCTGTTTTCTATTTACTTATACATACTGTAACATACTGTTATGATATTTTCTATTTTTTCAAAATTTTTAATTTTTAGTTTAGCAAATTGTATATTTTCGTAAAAGTGTCTTTCGAATTAGTTGAGTGTTCGTATAAGACATTTTTATGTTAAACTTATTTTTATTGTATATTCGCTCTCGGAGAGACACGACAGGCAATGTTTTGTAGTTGCCAGAAGCAGGGCGGAGTGGAAGTGGATGGTCTTCGTTGATTTCTTTAATATTGATTATGTACCGTATGCATGCTTTCCAAGTTCTCTGTTTATATATACATACTGTAATTTACTGCTATCATATGATCGATTCTTGTCAAACTTTCCATCTTTTAATTCTATAAATTGTATTTTTCAGAAACGGCGTCCTTAGAATTAGATTAGAGAACGTTTATGCCATCTTCATAGACTGAATTGTTCCTTTCTACGATCGTCTGTATACATACCTACGCTGCCAGTGCGAAACGAATGGAGTGGTCTTGTAGTTACGTTCGGTACATCCGAACGGGGAAACTGTCCGCTCTTCGTTAATTTCTTTAACCTTGATTGTGTACCGCATATATTTTCCACGCTCTCCATTGATTTATGCATACTATTATTTACTGTTATGTTATTTTCGATCTTATTCATAATCTCCTCTTTTTATTTTAAAAAATTGAATTTCATACGAAAAGTCTCTTTTAAATTAGACGAGCTTACGATTATTACAATTTGTCGTCAAGCATGGTATTTTATATGATTGTCTGTATACGTGCCTATGGTGCCGGAGCGACACAACTGCCGAGGTCTTATTGTTGTGTACGGCAGAACGGAACGAAACTGAGTGGTCTTCGCTTATTTCTTTAAACATGATCTGGTAACATATGCATTTTTCCACTGTTTTCATTTATTTATGCATACTGTAATTAGCTGTCATGATATTTTCGATTTATTTCATAATTTATAATTTTTCGTTTAAAAAATTGTACTTCTTAATAACAGTATCTTTGGAATTAGTAGAGCTCACGTTTACGATAATATTTTGTTGTACTTGTTGATACTTTATATGATTGTCTGCATGCGGATCTACGCTGTTCGATCCACACGACAGCCGATGTCTTGCAGTTGTCTACGGCAGATCGGTGGGGCACACTGGATGGTCTCCGATAACTTCTTCAACCGTGATATTGTATCGTGTGCATATATTCCCAGTTATCCATTTATTTATACATACTGCAATTTCCTGTTACGATATTTTCGATTTTTTTCGAAATTTTGAATTTTTATTAAAAAAAATTGTATCTCTTAATAAAAGTGTCCATGGAATTAATTGAGTGTACATTTATGACAATATTATGTTAATGTTGTTGTTATTTCATATGATTGTCCGCATCCGTACCTAAGCATCCGCAGCGACACAACAGATGTCTTTTAGTTCCGTTCGGTGCATCAGAGCGGCACTACTGTATGGTCTTCATTAATTCCTATAGCCTTGATATTGTGCCGTATGCATTTTCCCAGTCTCCCATTTTATTTCCACATAATAAAATTAACTGTGATGGTATTTCCCACTTTTTCAGAATTTCTAGCATTTAATTTCAAATATTTAATTTTGTTGTAATAGTGCCTTAGGCATAAGCTTAATGTACGCTTATGATACTATTATGTTAAACATATTGTTAAACATATTTTATTGTATATGATCCTGTCTATACGTACATACGCCGTCGAGGCTACACGACAGGCGATGCCTTGTAGTTGCGTACGGCAGAACGGAGCGGAACTGGATGGTCTTTGTTAATTTCTTTAACGATGATTTTGAACCTTATCCATTTTTTCCCAATTTATCCATTTATTCATACATACTATAGTTTGCAGTTATGATATTTTCGATTGCATTCAAAATTTTCAGTCTCTATTTTGAGACATGGTATTTCATAGCAAAAGAGTCATTGGAATTAGTTGAGTCTATGTATATGACAATACATTGTTAAATATAATGTTGTTTAACATAACTGTCTGTATACGTACCTATGCTGTCAGACCGACAAGACTGGCGATGTCTTTTAATTGTGATTGGTAGCTCGAAGCAGCACACCTGTATGGTCTTGGTTATCTTCATTTACCTTGATTTTGTACCGTTCGAATTTTTCCCCAATCTTCCATTTATTTACATATACTGTAATTTCCGGTTATGATATTTTTGGTTTTTTTCATAATATCAAATTTATAATTCCGAAAATTCTACTTTTTAGGAAAAGTGTCCTTGGAATTTGTAGAGTGTACCTTTTTGAGAATATTTTGTCAAATTCTTTGTTAGTTTATATGATTGTTTATGTTCGAACCCACGTTGCAGGATCGACTCTCCTGGCGAGGTCGTGTAGTTGCGTACGACAGATCGAATCGGCACTACTTTATGATCTTCTTTACTTTCCTGAACCGTGATTTTGAACCGTATGCAGTCTTCCGCAGTTTGCTATTTGTTTCTACATACTGTAATCTACTGTTACGATATTGTCGATTTTATTTCAAAATATCCTGGTGTCAATTTCAAGAGTTACATTTGTTATGAAAAGTGTGTTTGGAAATGGTTGAGTGTATGTCTATTACAATATTTTCATATCATCTTTGTTATTTTATGTGATTTTCCTTGTACGTACCTACGATTCCCAAGCGACACGACTATACTGGTTTTGCAGTTGCGTTCCCTAGATCGGAGCGACACTGCTGTATGGTGTTTGTTAATTTCCTTCACCTTATTATTGTACCGGTTGCGATCTTTCGCAGTTCTCCATTTATTTCTACATACTGTATTCTACTGTTATGATATCTTCTATTTCCTACGAAATTTTCAATTTTTAGTTTAAAAAACTGTTTCTTGGTGGAAAAGTGTCGATGTAGTTATTTCAGTGTACGTTTACGACATTATTTTGATATATTATACTTAGTGTTAATTTATACGACTGTCTGTATACGTACCTATGCTGTCCGAGCGACACCGCTTGTAGTAGCGTATGGCAAACCGCAGCGGCATACTGTATGGCCTTCGATAATTTCTTTATCCAAAATTTGGACCGTATGCAGTCGTTTTCAGTTTTCTATTTATTTACCAGTACTGTAATTTTCTCTTATGATATTTTCGACTCCCTATGAAATTTTCAACTTTTAGTATAAAAATTTGTATTTCTTACTAATAGTGTCCCTGGAATTAGATAAGTGTACGTTTATGAGGTTATTTTATTGTACTTATTGATGTTTTATACGATTGTCTGTATATGTATCGTTGTTTCACAAGCGACACTATTGGCTAGGTTTTGTTGTAGCGTACGTCAAATTGGAGCGGATTCACTGGACGACCATCGTTAATTTCTTTAACATTGATTTTGTATAGTACGCATTCTATCGCGTTTTTCTGCTTATTTCTACATACTGCAATTTACTGTTATGATAAGTTCGATTCTTTCGAAATTCGCAATTACTAATTTCAAACATTGTACATTTGAAGGAAGGTGTCATTCGAATTAGTTGAGTCCACTTTCATGAATATATTTTGTTAAATTTGTTTATACTTTATATCTATGTCTGTATACGTACTTACTCTTCTGGAGGGAAACGGCTGGAGCGGTGCTGTAGTAACCTTCGGTAGATCGGAGCGACACTAATGCATAATCTTCGTTAAATTCTCTAACCTTGTTATTGTACCGCATGCATTCTTTGGAAATTTTCCATTTATTTATGCTCACTGTAGTTTTCTGTATCGATAATTCCGATTTCCTTCTGAATGTTGACTTTTGAGCTCAAAAAATTGTATTTCTTCGTAGAATTATCTTTGGACCTAACTGAGTGTACGTTTATAATATTATTTTGTTAATCACAATTTATGTGATTATCAGTATTTATACCTACCCTACTGGAGCATCCCGACCAGAGTGTTCTGATAGTTGCGTATGGTAGCTCGAAGCGGTACACCTGGATGGTCTTGGTTAATTTCTTTGACCACAGTATTGTACCGTACGCATTCTTTCGCAGGTTTCCATTTATTTCTACATACTGCAATTTACTGATATAATATTTTCTATTGCCTGCATAATTTCCAATTTTAATTTCAAAAATTGTATTTCCTAGTAAAGCTATCTTTGAAATTATTTTTGTGTACGCTTATGAAAATATTATGTTAAATTCTATGTTATTTTATATGATTGATTGTATACGTACCTTAAATGTCGGAGCTATACCGCTGTCGCGATCTTGTAGTTGCGTACTGCAGATCGAAGCGGCGCTACTGGATTGTCTTCGTTAATTTCTTTACCCTTCATATTGTACTGCATGCGTTTTTCAACGTCATCCGTTTATTTCGGCATACTGTAATTTACTGTCATAATATTTTCGATTTACTTTCACAATTTCCAATTTTTAATTGTAAAAATTGTATTTCTCAGGAAAAGTGCCGTTGGAATTAGAGGAGTGTACTTTTATGACAATATTTGGCAAATCACATTATTATCTCATTTGATTGTCTGTAGACATTCCTACGCTGTCGGAGCGTCACGACTGCCATGGACATGTGCGTGTGCACTGCAGATTGAAGTGGCACCACTGGGTGGTCTTCGTTAATCACTCAGGCCATGATTTTGTACCGCATTATGTTTGCCGGTCTCCCATTCATTTATGAATGCTGTCATTTCTGTTATGATATTTTCGATTTCTCTCTAAATTTTTAAGTTTTAGTTTAAAAATTTGTATTTCTTAGTATATGTGTATTTTGAATTAGGTGGGTTTACGTTTATGGCAACATTTTTTTTAGCTTGCAATTATTTTACATACCAGGCTGTATACGTATCCATGTTTCTGGAGCGACACGACTGGCGCGGACTTGAACTTGCTTATGGAAGTTCGGAGCGGCTCTACTCGATGGATTTCGAAAATTTCTTTAACCATGATTTTGTAACGTACGCACATTTTTCCAGTCTCCCGTTTATTTATGCACACTGTAACTTTCTGTAATGCTATTTACACTTTCTTCCAAAATTTTCAATTGTTAATTAAGAGTAAGTGTTCTGTGCAGTATTGGCATTATACACACTATTTTACGGTATAAATATTAATGTGTAGAGTCAAATCGTTGCAGAGCGATAGGTATTGGTATAGCGTCAAATCCTTTGCGGAATGCCTTCCCTTCCGACAAGCTAACCCGCTTCATCAAGAGTATAACTTCGTCCTTAGAGAAGCAATGTAGTATCCATTTTAGTGATGGACAACTTAACTACATGTATGAATTTAAAGGTCGAGAGTCAAATATTTTGAGAACGTTACCACCCTCTTTGAGCTTCGAACGGCTAAGTCAGAAGCATCCCCTATCATGTGATTCGAGAGGCAAACCAGTTATTGCGGGAGTAAATGCTACGTATAATACTGGCATTAGGCACCCTATTTCGAGGTATATATTATATCGTGGAGAGTCAATACGTCGTAGAACGTTACGTATTAGTGTAGAGACAAACCCTTTACGGAAGGCCTTAGCTTCCTAAGTGCTACCTCGATGAATCGAGAGTGTAACTTCGTGTTCGGAGAAGCAAATTATTATTTTCAACTCGTTCGAGAGCGTTACCAATTTCTGTAACAGGCTAAGTGAATAGCTTCACCAGCCTTGTCATTCCGGAAGTCACACCAGATGATCCGGGAGTAAATCCGCAGATCAGTGTTGACAATCGTCACCTCAATTCACGATTTGAATTTAAAGTAGAGCGTCAATAATTTTGAGATCGATACAAATTACTATAAGGTAAATCGGCCCTCTGGAGACCTTACCCTGCGAATGTCTATTCCCTTGTATCGAGAGTATAACTTTGTGTTCAGGGAAGCAAGATAGTACACATTTCAGTGACAGGCACCTTGATTTCAAGATTGAATTAGGAGGCTGAGGATCAAACCGTTCGAGAACGATACCACCTTCTATGAGAGCCGAACGGGTATGTCAATAGTTTCACCTATCCTGGGATTCCGAGAGTCATACCAGGTATTCCGGGAGTAAATCCTCTGAACACTGTTGGCAATAGCATTGGCAATATTCACAGTCAAACCGTTGATGAAGTTTACCTATTGGTAGAGAGTCAAACTTTACATCGAGGGCGTTACTTTCCGCGAACCGAACCTGTCGTATCGAGAGTATAACTTGGTACCCTGAGAATCACAATAGTATACGTTTTAATGCCTGGCACCATAGTTTCTCGTATGAATAAGCATATCGGTTGTCAAATATTTCGAATACGATACCACACTTTTGGAGGTTAGAAGGGCTAGGTCAATAGCTTCAGCTATCCTGTGATTGCGAGAGTCAAACCAGGTATTCCTGGAGAAAATCCGCAGGACAGCATTGGCAATAGTCTCCTTAGCTCACCGTTTGAATATTAAAGCAGGCCGCCAAGCCATTGTACAGTATTGCCTACTCGTGTAGGGTCGAACTTCTTACAGAATGCCTTACCCCCTGAAAAACTGACCCGCTAAATCGAGAGTATAGCACCGTCTTCAGAGGTACGAATTAGTATATATTTTAGTATCGAGCACCTTCATTTCAAGTATGAACTATATGAATCGAGGGTCAAACCGTTTCAGAATTTTGCCACCATTCTTGAGAGCCGCACAGCTACGGCAATAGCTTCACCAATCCAATGAAGCCTGGACACAAACCCGCTATTCCGCGTCTATGCCCGCAGCACAGTATTGGAACTGGACACGCTATTTCGCGTTACAAACGTTGAAGTACAGTTTGAAACCCTTGTATAGCCTTACATACTGCAATAAGGTCAATCGTTTTACCGAAGGCCTTACCTTCCGCGAACCTCACACGCTTCATCCAATGTATGATGGCGTGCTTCGAGAAAGAAGCTAGTGTTCATTTCATTGTCGGGTACCTTAATTTCATGAATGATTTTCAAAATCGCAGGTGATACAGTGCGAGAACGTAACGACAACCTTTGAGTGCCGAGCGGCTAAGACTATAGCGTCTCCCATCCCGTGATTCCGAGAGTCAAACCAGGCAATCCGAGAGTAAATCCGCTGCAGATTGTTGGCAATTGACAGCTTAAGTCACGGTTTGAATGTTAAAGTACAGCGTCCAACCCTTTTACAGCGTTTGCCAATTGGTATAAAGTCAAACAGTTTACCGATGGTATTACCTTCGGAGAAGCTAACCCGATGTATCGAGAGTGGTACTACGTGTTCGGAGAAACAAATCGGTATATATCGTAGTGTCGCGTACTTTAATTACTTCTATGATTTAGAAGATCGAGGGTAGAAGCCTCCGTGAACGTTACCAGCGTCTTTGCGATCAGATCGGCTTTGTCAATACCGTATCCTATCATGTTATTCCGAGATGCAAACCTGGTATTCCTAGAGTAATCCGCTGAACAATTTTGTTTATAGACAGCATAATTCGCGGTATAAACATAAAAGTATTGAGTTAAACCGTCGGAGAACAATACCAATATGTATAATGTCATGTTCCATACTGATCACATAACCTTCCGCGAAGCTAACCCGCTGTATCGATAGCATAACTTCGTGTTCAGAGAAGCTTAATTGTATGCATATTAGTGACGGCACCCTGAATTTCATGTATGAATTAGAAGATCAAATGTCAAACCGTTCGAGAACGATACCAACTTCCTTTAGAGTAGGACGGCTAAACCAATAGCATCACCTCCCATGTGATACCGAGAGTCCATCCAAACAGTCAGGTAGTAAATCAGCAGTACATTATTGTCAATAGGCACCTTAATTCACCGTTCTAATATTAAAGTACCGGGACAGACCGTTGTAGAACTCTACCTACTCGTATAGGATCAACAGCATTACCGAAGACCTTACCCTTCGGAGTACCTAACTCGCTGTACCGAGTGTATCACTTCGTGTTCACGGAACGAAATTGGTATCCATTTCAGTGACGGGCACCTTATCGGCTTTACACAAATTGGTTAAGTTGACCGATGGTTTGAGGGCCTGCTTTCATATCCGAAACGTGTATTAAGGTGTCTATTGCCAATACTCTTCAGCGGATTTACGGCTGGAAGACCAGGTTTGACTCTCGGAATGGCACGTTAAGTGAAGCTGTTGACTATGTCGTTCGACTCTAACAGTAGGTGGTTACGTTCTCGTACTGTTCCATTCTCGATTTTGCTATTCATATATGAAAATAACACGTCCGTCTGCTGTAATGTTTACTAATTTGTATTGGCCGTCATTAACGAAGGCACTCGCTACAGACGGTTAAGTTCTCTTAAGGTATGGTATTTGGTAAAAAGAATTACGTTATAAGAATTTTTATTGTTCTTCCACGGTTTTCCTCTATGCTTTCTTATTTATACCATGAATTAAGGTGTACTTTGCCAATGCTGTTCAGCGCGTTTACTCCCAGAATACCAGGCTCGGCCCTCGGGATCACAGGATTGGTGGAACTATTGACTTAGTCGTTCGTCTCTCGCAGAATGTGGTAATGTTCTCGAACGGCTTGACCCTCGATCTTGTAATTCATGCATGAAATTACGGTGCTCGTCACCAATCTGAATTCTAATCTGCTTCCCTGAAACCGAAGTCATTCCCTTGATATAGCGGGTTAGCTTCTAGGAAGGTATGATATTCTGCAAACGTATAACTTTATACGAATTGGTAAAGTTCTCAACCGGATAGTCGCTCTTCATTAATATGCATACCGTGCTTTAAGGTGTCTAATGCCAATACTGTTCAACGGAAGTACTCCTAGAATGCCATCTTTGATTCTCGACATCCTAGAATGTGTGAAGATTTTGAGTTAGTCGTTCGACTCTCAAAGATGGTAGTCACGTTCCCGAAAGGTTTCACATTCGAGCTTCTAATTTATGTGAAGGTGCCCGTTAGTAAAATGTAAGCTAATTTGCATCTCTGAGCACGAAGGTGTGCTCTCGATACAGCGAGTTACGTTCGCGGAAGGTAAGGTCCTCGGCAAAAACGATTTTCTGTATAACAATTGGAAACGTTCTCGTCCGGATTGTCTCTCTACTTTAATATTCATACCGTCAACTACGGCGTCTATTGCCAACTCTGTTATGCGGACTTACTCCCAAAATAACCGGTTTGACACCCGGAATATCAAGAAAGGTGAAGCTATTGACATAGCAGTTCTTCTCCTAAAGAAGGTGGTAACGTTTTTCAACGGTTTGGCACTCGGTCTCCTAATTCATACATGAAATTTAGGTTGCCCGGCACTACAATGTATACTACTTCGCTTCTCTGAACACGAAGATATACTCTCGGTACAGCGGGCTGGCATCTCCGAAGGTAAGGCCCTTGGTAAAAGAGTTTGACATTATAGCAACTTGTAACGATCACAAACGGTTTGGTGCTCTGCACTAATATTCAATCAGTGAATTAAGCGGTCCATTGAAAACAGTGTACAGCCCATTCACTCCTGGAATACCTGGTGTGCCCCTCGGAATTACGGGATGAGTGCAGCTATTGGAATAGCAGTTCGATTCTCAAAGAAGGTGGGATCGTTATCGATCAGTTTGAATCTCAATTTTTCTAGTCATACATGAAAATATGGTGTCCATCTACAGAAATATCCACTACTGTATTTCTGTGAGCACTATGCAAGACACACGATACAACGGGTTACGTTCTCGGAAGGCAAGCTATTCGGTAACAAAAAAAACTATATACCAATTGGTAATGTTCTCCGGCGGTTGAACTCTGAATCTTAATATTCATGCCGTGATTTATTTTGTCTATTGCCAAAAGTGCTGAGCGGAATTAATCCCGGAATACCTTGTTTTACTCTCGGAATCACATGGTAGCTGAACCTATTGACTTAGCCCTTCGACTCTCAACGAAGGTGGTCACGCTCTCGATTGGTTTGACACTCGATCTTCTAATTCAAACATTAAATTAATGTGCGCGCGAGAAAAATGGATAAGAATTTGTTTCCCTGATCACAATGCAATACTCTCGATATATGCGGCTTGGGCTTCTCAGAAGGTAAGGCCGTCGCTATAAATTATAACTATATACCAATGCGTAACATTCTACAAAGGTTTGACTCTGGACTTTAACATTTATACCATGAATTGTGGTGTATGATACCGAATCTGTACAGCGGGTTTACTCCCGAAATACCAGGTTTCACTCGCTGCATCATAGGACCGGTCAAGTTGTTGACCTCGCCACTCGACTCTCATCGAGGTTGGTAATGTTCTCGAACGGATTGTCCCTCGATCTTCTAGGTCACACATGAAATTAAGATGTCCGACACTGAAATGTAGCCGAATTTGTTACTCTGGGCACTAAGCAAGGCATTCCCTACTGCGGGTAAGGTTCTCGGCAGGTAAGGCTTTTGGCAAAAGTTTGACACTATACCAATTGGTAAAGGTCTACATATGTTTGACGCCCTACAGGAATATTTGCACTGTGAATTATCGTGTCCATTGGTAAACCTGCACTGTGGACTGACTCCAGCAGTACATGGTCTGACCCTCGGAATCACAGGAGAGGTGTATGTATTGATATAGCTGTGCTACTCTCGAAGAGGATGGTAACTGTCTCGCACGATTTCACTCTCGATATTCCAATTCAAGCATGAAAATAATGTGCTCTTCTGCTAAAATGTATACTAATTTGTTTCCGCGAGCAATAAGCGTGCCACTACTTACAGCCAGTTGGGCTTTACGGAAGGTAAGGCCTTCGGTAAAATGTTCGACTTTATATCAATACGTAACGTTCTGCAAAGGTTTGATTCTGGACTTTAATATTTATACCATGAAATAGGATGTCTATTGCCATACTGTACAGCGGGTTTACTCCCGAAAAACCTGAAATGATTCTCGGAATCACAGTACAGGTGAAGCTATTGATTTAGGCATTGACCCTCAAGGAAGGTGGTGACGTTCCCGAACGGTTTGACACTCGACCTTCTAATTCACACATAAAATTAATGTGCCCGCTTCTGAAATACACATCAGTTTGCTTCTCTAAACTCCGAGTTATACTTTCGATACAGTGGGTTATCTCCTCGGTAGATAAGGCCGTCGGTAAGAAATCTAACTTTGTTCCAATAGATAACGCTCTACAACGGTTTGACCTGTACCTTAATATTCAAACCGTGATTTATGGTGTCCGTTGCCAATAGTGTACAGCGGAATGACGACAGGAATACGTTGTTTGACTATCGGAATAACAGGATAAGGGAAGCTATTTACTGAGCCGTTCAACGCTCAAAGAACGTGGCAACAATCTCGAATGGTTTGACCCCCGAATGTTCCACTGTTTCATGTAAATAAGGTGTCCTTCTACTACAATGTCGACAAATACATTCCTGTGATCTCGAAGCAAGGCAATCGTTCCGCCTGCTTGGTTTCTTGCAGCGTAAGGTATAGGTCAAGTGGAATAACTTTGTTCCAACTGGTACTGTTCCCCGACGTTTTGACTCTCAACTTTAATATTCACGCCGTGAGATAAGGTGTCAATTGCCAATACTCTTCAGCGGATTTACTCTCGGTTTTCCCGGGATGCCTCTCGGAATCGAACGACTTGACCGTGGCTCTTCTAATTCATATCTGAGATTAAGATGCCGGGCACAAAAAGCTATACTAATTTGCTTCCCTGAACACAAAGTTATACTCTCGATACTGCGGGATATATTTTCGGAGGGCAATGTTTTCGGTAAAACGTATGAATTTGTAGCAATTGGGAACGATCTCAGACGGTGTGGCTTGGTATTTTAATATTCATAACCTGAACTGAGGTGTCTATTGCCAGTACAGTTCATCCGATTTTCTCCCGGATTACTTGGTGTGCCTCTCGGAAGCACAGGATAGATGTATCTGTTGACTTAGCCGATCGACTGTAATAAAGGATAGTAACATACTCGAACGGTTTGACACCCGATCATCTAATTCATAGAGGAACTTGAGGTGTCCGTGGCAAAAACGCACAAAAACTTGTTTCCCTCAACACGATGATATTCCCACGGTGCATCGTGTTAGGTACACGGAAGGTAAGGCCTTCGGTACAAAGTTTGACCCCATACGACTA
>NIJG01001404.1:9819-34780 GCA_002201625.1 Euglossa dilemma | reverse complement strand
TATTTTATAAAAATAATTTGATATACATAAGTTAAATAATTAAACAATTTACAATGAACATTTAAAAAAATGAATCTAATATACATTCTGATTGATAATTTAATTCAAGATTCCAATAAAAAAAGATTGTGCTTATATTCACGTTTATTTAATACTGAATTTCATAATACTTAAAATGAACAATTTCATGTAAGAATTTCGAAAATTCAGTTTTAAAAAAGTGAAATGGTAAACATAAAATGGGCGACTGATTTACTAAAAACTATTTACTTACTTGGTACTTCATAATCTTAGAAAAATTAAAAGCTACATATATGTAGAAAAAAATTTTCACGAAGTTTGCTGCATTCTTTGAAAATTTAAATTTTTACCTTTTAAAACAAAAATTTAAACATTCCATATATTATAAAAAGCAGGAAAACACCGGTTAATATTCATATTATTTACAATTTCCCTGAAAGAAACATTCTAATAGCTTTGCACTTTTAGACATTAAAATATATTACATTAAAACAAATTATTCGCATAATTAATAAACACCATATCTGAACAACTATGGATTTTACCGAGTGTAACTTTGAAACATATATTAATGCGATATTTATTACAAATTAGAAAGTCTTTTAGTTAACTTTTCTCTTTTTTGTCCTAGTTTTCATAAAATAATTAAAATGAGATATATTTTTTTCTTTCTTAATGATATTAATATTGGCATATTCTATACTCGTTAAATAAAAATTTATATTTTACTGTATATTTAAACATGCAGTAATTCGAATAGAGTAAATACAAAGTAGAAAATAATCTAATAGGCTAAAAAATATTAAAGTTAAGTTCTTATATGTGAGTTACTTTATTATTTCTCTGCACGCGAAGTTATACTCTCGATGCAGCGGGTTAGTCTCTCGGATGGCAAGGTCTCCAGTACAACGTTTGACTTTGTACCAACAGGTAACTTTCTTATGCTGCTCCACGCTCTACTTTAATATTGGAACCGTGAATTAAGGTGACTACTACAAATACTGTACAGGGAATTTACTACAGGAGGACCTGGTTAGACCGTTGGAATCATAAGATAGGTGAAGCAATTGACTTAGCCTTTCGAATCTCATAGAAGGTGGTAACTTTCTCGAACCGTTTGACCCTCGTTCTCCTAACTCATGAACGAAGTTATGGTAGTCGTCACTAAAAAGTATAATAGTTCGCACCTCTGAACTCGCTGTTGTACGCTCGATACAGCGGGTCAGTTTTTCGGTGGGTAAGTCATTCTGTAAGAAGTTTGACCCAACACGAGTAGCTAATTTTCTGCAACGGATTGCCGGCCTGCTTAAATATTGAAGCTATTAATTATGGTGACACTTGCCAATACTGATCAGCGGATTTAATACAGGAGTACCTGGTTTGACTCTCGTAATCGCAGGATACGTGAAGCTATTGTCTTAGACTTTCGTCTCACACAGAATGTGGCAACGTTCTCGACCGGTTTGACCATCGATCTTCTAATTCTTACATAAATTTACGGTGCCCGTCACTAAAGTGTGTAATGATTTGCATCACTCAACACGAAGTTATACTCTCGAAACAGCGGGTACGGTTCTTGGAAGGTAAGCCCATCGGTAAAAAGTTTTACCCCATTCTAGTAGGTAGTGTTCTACGATGGCTCCGCTCAGTACTTTGACATTGATACGGTGAATTACGGTGTCAATGGCTAATACTGTACTGGGGATTTACATCTGGAAAACTTGGTTAAGCTCATGGAGTCGCAGGAGAGGTGATGCTCTGGACGATGCCGCTCGGCTCCCTAAGAAGATTTTGGAGCGATATCGAACGGTTTAACATTCCAACTTCTAATTCATATATGAAGTTAACGTGTGCATCTGCAATAACGTCTACTAATTGCTTTGCATAATCAGTAAGCGTGACATTCGCTACAGCGGGTTAGGTTCTACGAAGGTGAGGTATTCTGACAAAAGTATGACTTTATACGAATAGTTAATGTTCAGCATCGGTGTGACGCATTATGTTAGTAATCAATCAGCGAATTGATGTGTCAGTTACCAATACTGTGCAGTGGATTCTCTCCCGTATTAAATGATTTAGCTATCGGAATCACAAGTACAGGCGATGCTATTGACGAGACGTTCGTCTCTCACAGTAGGTGGCAACGGTATCGAGCGGTCTGAATCTCGATCTTCTATTTCATAAATGAAGATAAAGTGCTCCTCACTGAAATGAATACTAATTTCGTTCTCTGATCACGAAGTTATACTCACGATACAACGGGATAGGTTCTCCGAAGGTAAGTTCTTCGGTAAGACGTTTGGCATTGATGGGATTTGTAACGATCTGGAAATGTTTGACGGCCTTCTGTAATATTCGAAGCCGTGAATGAAGGTGCCTATTGCCAATACTGAGCAGCGAATTTACTCCCGGAATACCTAGTTTGACTCCTCGAATCACAAGATATGTGGAGCCATTGAATTAGCCGTTCGTCTCGCACACACGGCGGTATCGTTCTCGATCGGTTTGACGCTCTTTTTTACATTTCAAACCGTGAATGAATTTGTCTATTACCAATACTGCTCAGCGGATTTACTCCCGGAACACTTGGGTTGACTCTACGAGTCACTGGATAGGTGAAGCTATTGACATAGCCGTTCGTCTCGCAGAGAAGATTGGAACGTTGTCGAAAAGACTGACCATCGATTTTCTCATTCGTGCATGAAATTATGTTACTCGTTACTAAATTGTATTCTAGTTTGTACCTCAGAACGGCGCGATATACTCTCGGTACAACGGGTTACTTTTTCGGAGTGTAAGGCAATCTGTAAGGAATCTAAACCTACGCGAATAAGTAATGCTCTACAACGGTTTGGCAGCCATCTTTAATACTCAAACCGTGAAGTGAGGTGTCTCTTGTCAATACTGTACAGCGCATTTACTCCAGGAATATCTGGTTCAACTCTCAGAATCACTAGATATGAGAAGATATTGACTAAGTCGTTCGTCTCTTACAGAAGGAGGCAGCGTTCTCGACCTGTTAATCCTCGATCTTCTAGTTCATACATGAAGTTAAGCCACCCGTCACAAAAATGAAGACTAATTTCTTTCTCAGAACACGAAGTTATGCACTCGATCCGGCGGGTTAGCTTCTCCGACGATAAGGCATTCCGTGAAACGTTTGACTTTATAGCAATTGTCACGTTCTCACACGGTTTGACGCACTATTTTAATATTCAAACCAAGATGGAAGGTGTCTGTTATTAATAGTGTTCAGCGGATTTGCTCCCGGAATACCTGGCGTGACTCTCGGAGTGACAGGATGTATGAAGCTATTGATGTAGATATTCGTCACTCACAGACAGCGGTATCGTCTCGAACGCTTTGACCCTCGATCTTCCAATGCATGTATGAAGTTAACGTGTCTGTGACTAAAATGAAGTACTAATTTTTTTCTCTGAAGACGAAGCGAGGCACGACCTACAGCAGGTTAGATTCTCGGAAGGTAAAGTATTGTGTAAAGAGAATGACTTTATATCAATTGGTAATATTCTCCGACGGTATAACTCTCTACGTTATTGATCAAACCGTGAATTGAGGAGTCTACTGCCTTTACAGTTCAGCGGATTTACTCCAGGTATACATGGATTCTCTGTCTGAATCACAGGATAGCTGAAACTAATCTTCGTCTCTTATGGGAGGCCATAACGTTCACGAACGGTTTGACTATCGCCCTCCAAATCCATACATGAAATTAAGGTAGCCGTCACTAAAGTGCATTCTAATGTGTTTCCCAAAACACGAAGTTATACTTTCGATACTGCGGATTAAGGCCTCGTAAGGTAAGGCCTTCGGTGAAAAGAGTGTCTCTATACAAATTGGTATTGACCTCCGACAGTTTGACTTTCTACTTAAAGGTTCATACCGAGAATTATGGTGACAATTGCCTATATAATTCACGGAATTTACTCCCCTAATGACTGGTTCGACTATCGGAATCCAAGCAGAGGTGACACTATTGACGTAGTCGTCCGACTCTCACAGAAGGTGGTAACGTTCTGGAACGGTTTGACACACAACCTTTCAATTCATACATGTAGTTGAGGTACTCGCCACTGAAATGAAGACTAATTTCATTCTCTGAGCAAGAAGTTATAGCGTCGAAACGGCGAGTTTGCTTCTCCGAACGCATGGCCTTTTAGTGAAGTGTTTTACTTTATGCCAATGGGCAATGCTCCCAAACGGTATAACGGCCTACTTAGCCATTATTACCGTGAATTAATGTGTCCGTTGGTAATACTGCTCAGCGGGTATACCCCAGGGATACGTGGTTTTACTCTCCGAATCACTAGCTAGGTGAAGCTGTTGACATAGCAGTTCGACTATAGGAAAAGGTGGTAACGTCCTCTAACGCTTTGACCCTCGGTGTTCGAATTCATACTGGAAGTTAAGATGCCCGTCACTGAAGTGTATACTAATGTGTTTCTCTACACACGAAGTTACACTCTCGATACAGCTAGTTACGCTGAGAGAAGGTAAGGCCATCGGTAAAAAGAGTGACGCTATACCAACTGGTAATGATCTCATATAGACTGTTTTCCTACTTTAATGTTCAAACCGTGAATTATACTATCAATTGCGCATATTATTCAGCGGATTTTCTCCCGTAATGACTGGTTTCACTCTCGGTATCATATGGTAGGTGATGCTATTGACTTAGTCGTTCTACTCTCAAGAAGTTTGCTAACGTTCTCGAACGGTTTGACCGCTCGGTCTCCTATTTCATGCATGAAATTATGGTGCTCGTCACTAAAATGTAAAATAGTTCATACCTATGAACACAGTGTTATATTCTCGATGAGGCGGATCAGTTTTTCGGAGGGTAAGGCATTCTGTAAGAAGATTGACCCTACAGGAGAATGTAATACTCAACTACGGCTTGACGGCCTTCTTCAATATTCAAAACATGATTTGAGGTGTCTATTGCCAATACTGCTCTGCGCACTTACTGACGGAATATCTAATTTATGTTTCGGTGTCACACGATATGTGAAGCGATTGACTTAGCCGTTCCTCTCTCAGAGAATGTGGTGACGATTTCGAGCGGTTTGCCCCTCGATCTTCTAATTTATACATGAGGTTAAGGAGCCCAGCACTGAAATGAGTACTAGTCTCTCTCGGAACACGAAGTTGTACTCTCGAAACGGCGAATTTGCTTCTCCGAAGGTAAGGCCATCGGTGATCTGTTTGACTTTATACCAAATGGTAATGTTCTCAAATGGTTTGAAGCTTTACTTCTATATTCAATCCGTGAATTAAGGTGTCTATTGTCAATACCGGTCAGCGGATTTACTCGAGCAATACCTGGTTTGACTCTCAGAATCACATGACAGGTGAAGCAATTGACTTAGCCGATCGTCTCCCACAGAAGGTCGTAACGTCCTCGAACGGTTTAACACGCGACCATCTAATTCATGCATGGAATTAAAGTGCTCGTTACTAAAATGTGTACTAGTCCGTACCTCTGAATACGGTGTTATACTCCCGATACGGCGGGTTAGTTTTTCGGAGGTTAAGGTATTCGCTAAGAATACACCAATAGGTAATGTTGTATAAAGGCTAGACGGCGTGTTGTAATAATAATACCGTGAATTATGGTATCTACTGACAATGCTGTAGAGCGGAATTAGTCCCAGGGTACCTGGTTTGATTCTCTGGATAGCAGTATAGGTGAAGCTGTTGACTTAACCGTTCGACTGTCAAGGATGGTGGTATCGATCTCAAACTGTTTGACCCTGGATCTAGTATTTCATAAATGATATTCAGGTGCCCGTCACTAAAATGAATACTAACCTGTTCCTCTGATCAGAAATATATACCCTGGAATGACCGGGATGGCTTCTCGGAACGTCTGGCCGTCGGTAAATAGTTTGACTCTGTTCCATTATGTAATGTTCTTCAATGGTGTGAATCGCTGCTTTATTTTTCATACCGCGAGTTAAGGTGTTTATTACCATTACTGCACAGCGAATTTACTCCCGGAATATATGGTTTGGTACTCGGAATCACAGGATAGGTGAAGCTATTGACTTGTACGTTCGACCTTCAGAGAAGGTGAAACCGGTCTCGAAAGGTTTGACAATCGATCTTCTAATTTTTTCATGAAATTAATACAGATTCGGATATCGGACTAACTTCCAGAATACCTGGTTTGACTCTCCGTATCACAGGATAGGTGAAGATATTTACTTAGCACTTCGACTCTCAAAGAAGATGGTAACGTTCTCGAACGGCTTGACACTCGATTAACCAATACATACACGAAATTGTGGTGCCTGCCACGAAAATGTACACTAACTTGCTTCAAAGAACACGAAGTAATACCCTGGATATTGCCGGTTAGCTTCTCGGAAGGTAAGGCTACCGGTAAAGAGTTTGACACTGTACCAATTGGCAACGCGCTAATTCGGATTCACCCTCTACCTTAATATTCGAATCGTGAATTAAGGTGTTTATTGCCAATACTGTTCAGCGGATTCATTCCCGTAGTAACTGCATGGGCTCTTGGAATCACAGGATTAGTGTAGGGATTGTCTTAGGTGTTCGTCTTTCAAAGAGCGTGGTAACGTTCTCGAACGGTTTGGCAATAAAACTTCTAATTCCTACACGAAGTGAAGGAGTCCGCCACTAAAATGTATACTAATTTGTATATCTGATCACGAATTTATACTCTTGATACATTGGGTTAGTTTCGCGGATGGAAATGTGCGCGGCTGAACGTTTGACTTTATACAAACTGGTTACGTTCTCAAGCGGCTTCACGATGTACTGAAATACTCCAACTGTCAATTACGGAGTCCATTGCGAATTCTGTCCAGCGGATATGCTCCTGATATGTCTAGCGTGACTCTCGGAATCTCAGGATAGGTGCAGCTATTGACTTTGACGCTCGTCTCCCTCAGAATGTTGTAATGTTCCCAATCGGTTGGACACTCGATTTTCCAATTCATACATGAAGTTAAAGTGCCCCTCACTGAAATGAAAACTAATTTCTTCCTGTGAGCACGAAGTTATACACTCGATGCAGCGGGGGATGTTCCCGGAAAGTAAGGCCCATGGTAAAAAGTTTGAATATTAAAATTGAGCGTCGATCCGTTTGAGACCGTTACCAACCGTTATAAAGTCAAACGTCGAACCGAATACCGTTCCTTCCGCTAACCCCACCCGCTCCATCGATAGTAAAACTTCCTGTTCACAGAAAGAAATTAGTATTCATTTCAGTGACGGGCACCTTAACTTCATGTATGAGTTAGAAGAATGAAGGTCAAACCTTTCGAGAACGTTACCACCTTCTTTGAGTATCGAACGGGTACGTCAATAGCTTCACGTATCCTTTGATTCCCAGAGACAAGCGAGGTATTCCGGGAGTAAATACGTTGAACAGGATTGGCATTAGGTACCTCAATTCACGATTTGAATGTTAGAGTAGAACGTTATTCCGTTTGAGAACGTTACCAATAGGTGCAAAGTCAAACGCTTTACTGAAGACCATACCCTCTGAATGCTTAACGTGCAGCACCGAGAGTATGACATGACGATCAGATGAACAGGTTAGTATACATTTTGTTGGCGGGCAGCTCAATTTCATGAATGAATTAGAAGATCAAGTGTGAAACCCTATGCGATCGTTATCCCCTTCTTTGAGGATCAAACGGTTAAGTCTATAGCTTCACATATTTTATGATTCCGAGATTCAAACAAGGTATACCGGTAGTCAATTCGCTGAAGAGTGTTGGAAATATATAACTTACCGTATTGAATATTATGGTAGAGAGTTAATCCGTCGGAGAACATTGGCAATTGTTATAATGTCATTTTTTTCAAGGAATACCTTACCTTCCAAAAACCTAACCTGATGTATGGAGTGTTATGCTACGTATACAGAGACACAAGTTTGTATGCACTTTAGTGTCGGTCACCATAATTTCATGTATGAATTAGAAGGTCGAGAATCAAACTGTGCGAGAACGGTAACAACCGTCTTCTTTGAGAGTCGAATGGATAAGTCAATAATTTCACACACCCTGTGATTCCGAAGGTCAATCCTGGCCTTCCTGGTATAAAGCCGCTGAACTGTATCAGCACTGAACCCCTTATGTCACGGTTTGAATATAAAAGAAGAGTGGCAAACCATTTGGCAATTTTATCAATTTGAATGAATACATTCCATTTACAGAATATCTTACCCTCGAGAAGCTAATCCGTTGTACCGAGAGTAAAGCTTCGTGTTCGGAAATGCGAGTTAGTAGGCATTTTAGGCACGGGCATCTCAATTTCTTGTATGAACTATAAAAATTGAGGGGTGATCCGTTCCTGGACGTTACCACCTTCAGTGACGATCGAAGGGCTAAGCCTATACTTACACCTATTCTGTGATTCTGAACGTCAAACAACGAACTCCGAGACAAAATCCGCTGATCAAAATCGGCATTAGACTCCCTATTTCGCGGCTTGAATATTACAGTTTAGCGCCAAGCCATTTGAAAACGTTACCAATTTGTATCGAGTAAACCCTATTACTCAATGACTTACATGCTGTGATTCTAGCCCGGTATATCGAGAATATAACTTCGTCATCATTGGAACAAAGTACTATAAATTTCAGTGTCCGTCATCTTAACTTCATGAATGAATTTGAAGATCGAGTGTCAAACCGTTCAAGATCGTTACCACCTTCCTTGAGAATCGAACCCCTATGCCAATAGCTTCACCTACCCTTTGATTCCGAGATTCAAATAAGGTATTACGTGAGTAAATCTTCTGGTCAGTATGGGAATTAGACACTATGTGTCACGGTATAAATATTAAGGTACCCCGTCTAGTCGATGTTGTACGTTTCCTATTGGTATAGAGTCAAACTTTTCAGAGAAGGCCACACCATCGAGAAGCAAACCCCCTGTATCGAGTGTATAATATCGTGGTCAGAGAAGCAAATTTGTATACATTTTAATGGTGGGCACCTTAATTTCATGTATGAAATAGAAGATCCAGTGTCAAACCGATTGAGATCGTTACCAACCTCCATGGGGGTTGTACGGCTACGTCAGCAGCATCACCTTTCCTGTGATTCCGATAGTCATACAAGTCATTACAGGAGACAATCCGCAGAATTATATAGGCAATTGACACGATAACTCACGGTTTGGACATTAATGTAGAAAGACAAACTGTGGGAGATCATTGCCTGTTGGTATAGTCTCACACTTTTTAACGAATGCCTCACCTTTCGAAAACATAACCCGCTGCATCGATAGTGTAACTTCGTGTTGAGAGGAACTGATTATTATACGCATTAGTGACGAGCACCTCAATTACATATATGAATTGGAAGATCGAGTGTCAATCCATTCGAGAACGTAACCACCTTCTGTGAGAGGCGAACGGCAATGTCAATAGCCTCACGTATCCTGAAACTCCGAGAGTCAAACCAGGAATTCTGTGAGTAAATCCGCTGTGCAATATCGGCATTAAAAGCCCTATTTCCCGGTATAAACATTAAAGTACATAGTCACACAGTTGGTCAACGTTACCTCTTGGTATAGCGCCTAACGTTTCACCGAAGGCCGTGCCATCCGCGAAGCTAACCCGCTGTATTGAGGGTATAACTTCGACGTCAGAGACGGAAAACGGTATAAACTTCAGCGATACGCACCATAACTTCATCAATGATTCGGGAGATCGAGGGCCAAACCGTTCGAGAACGTTAGCACGACCTTGGAGAGTCGAAATGCTGAGTCAATTGCTTCACATATCCTGTGTTTCCGAGAGTCAAACCAGCTATTCCTGGGTAAAGACGCTGTACAGTATGGCATTACACACTCTATTTCACGGTGTAACTATTAATGAACAGACTCCATCCGTTGTGGAACCATAGGAATTTGTATAGAGTGTATGATTTCAAAGAAGCTCGTACCTTCCGTGAATATATCCCCCCGCATCCATAGTATTACTTCGTGTTCAGAGAAGCAAGTTATTCTACATTTTAATGGCAGGAAACATAATTTCATGCGTGAATTAGAAGATCGAGTGTCAAACATTTCGAGAACGTTACTTCCTTGTTTTAGAGTCGAATGGCTATGACAAAAGCTTTACCTCTCCTGTGATTCGGAAAGTCAAGCCAGGCACACCAGGTGCAAATACGTTGATGGGTATTGGCAATAGACACGTTAATTTACAGTATGAATATTAAAGCTGACCGTCAACCTGTTGAAAAACGCTACCAATTTTTATGGAGGCAATCATTTTACCGAATGCCTTACCTTCCGAGAAGCTAACCTGCTGGTCTGATAGTATAACTTCGTGTTCAGCGCTACAAACTAGTGTTCATTTTAGTGACGGACAGCTTAATTTCATGTACGAATAAGAAGATCTAGAGTCAAATCGTACCAGGACGATCCATATTCTTTTTGGGTCGAGCGGGTATGATAACAGCTTCACCTATCCTGTTATTCCGAGAACGAAACCAGGCATTCCGGAAGCCAACCAGCTGTGCACTGTTGGCGTGGACACCTTATTTCACTGTGTGAATGTTAAGGTGGAGCCTCTAACCGTTCGAAATTATTTCCAATAGTTGTAGTGTAGAACACATTACCGCATACCATAAGCTCCGCGAACCCAACTCGCTGTATCGTGATTGTAGCTTGATATTCAGAGATACAAATCAGTATTCATTTTAGTGCGGGGCGCCTTAGCTTTATGAATGGATCAGAAGATCGTGTGTCAAATCGTTCGGGAACATTTCGACCTTCTTTGCGAATCGAACGGCTATGTCAATGCCTTCACCAATACATTGATCCCGAGAGTCAACCCATGTATACCGGGGCAATAGACTCCCTATTTCATGATATAAACCTTAAAGTCCAGAGTCAAACCTTTGTAAAACGTTTCGTTTTGATATACAGTCAAACTTTATAACGGAGGCCTTACCTCCAGAGGTGCTATCCCACTGTACCGAGATTATATCTTCGTGTCCAGAGGAGCAAATTGGTATACATTTTAGTGACGGGCACCTTAATTTCATGTTGGAATTAGAAGACCGATAGTCAGACTGTTCGAAAACGTTACCGCCTTCTCGAGAGACGACCGGTTACATCAGTAGCTCCACATGTCCTGGGATACCGAGTGTCAAGCCAGGTACTCCAAGAGTAATTCAGCACCGATATTCTGAACCATACATGAGATTACTAAGCCTGACACTAAAATGTATTCCAACATGCTTCCTTGAACACGAAGTTATACTCTCGATCCTGCGGGTTATCTTCTCCGAATATGAGACCTTCGGTAAAAAGAAGCACTTTCTACCGATATGTAGCATTTTACAACGGCTCGACGCTATGCTCGATACGGCGGGTTATCGTCTAGGACGTAAAGGCCTTTTGTAAAAAGTTTGACATTATAGCAATGGATTGGGCTCTGTACTTTTGTATTCATACCGTGAATTAAGGTGTCTATTGCCAATACTCTACAGGGTATATACTCCAGGAGTACCTGGTTGGACTCTCGGAGGCACAGGAGAGGTGTCGCTATTGGCTTAAATGTGCAACTCTCAAAGTAGGAGGTAACGTTCTCGAACGGTTTGACCCCCGACCATCCACTTCATACATGAAATTATGGTGCCTATCACTAAAGTGTATACTAATTAGTGCCGCTGAACATGTAGTTATACACTCGGTACATCAGGCTTGGATCACTGAAGGTAAGGGCTTCGGTAGAAATTTTGACTCTCTACCAACAGGTGACGATCTACAGAGGGTTGAATCTGGACTTTAATCCTTACCCATGAAATGGGGTGTATTATGCCAATACTCAACAGCGGGTTTACTCCCGGAATACCATGTTTGACTCTCGGAATCATAAGGAGAGGTGTCGCAATTGACTTAGCTCTCCGACTCTCAAAGTATGTGCTAACGTTTTCGGAGGGCCTAATTCTCCATTTTGATACTGATATATAAAATGTCGTCTGATAAAATTTCTATTAATCTGTTTCTGTGAACAGTAAGCAAGGCAATCGCAAGATCGGGTTCGATTCTTCAAAGGCTACGAATTCGGTAAATAGAATGACATTATATGAAGTGGTAATGTTCTCCAACGGCTTGATACTCTACTTCAATATTCGAACTATGAATTAAGGTGTCAATTGCCAAAACCCTTCTGCAGATGTATTCCGGTATTTCCGGATATGACTCCTGGTATCACCGGATAGGTGAACCTTCCGACCCAGCCGTTCGGCTCTCAAAAGAAGCTATTGTGTTAGTTGTTCGAAACTCCATGAAGGCGTTCACGTTCTCGCACGGTTTGACGCTCTATTTAAATATTCAAACTGTGACTTAAGGTATCTATTGCTAATACTGTTCAGCAGATTTACTCCCGGAATACTTGGTTTGACGTTCGGTATCCAAGCATAGGTCATGCTATTGCCTTAGCCGCGCGAATCTCACAGACGGAGCTAATGTCATAGAAAGCTTTGGCCCTCGACCTTCTGATTCATAGATGAAGTTATGGCGCTCGTCACTGAAATGTCTACTAATTTGTTTCCCTAATCGCGAGGTTATACTTCTCGATACAGTATGTTTGATTTTCGGAGGGTAAGGTCTTCGGTGAAGCGTTTGTGACTATAGCAATTGGTAACGTTCTACAACGGTTTGGCCCTCGATTTTCTAATTAATACATGAAGTTACGGTCGCATTCACTGAAATGAATAGCAATTACTTCCTTTGAACACGAAGATATACTCTCGATACAGCGGGTTAGGGTTAGGTTTGGGTTCGGTATTCGGTAAGAAGTATGACTCTACTCCAACTGGTAACCATCCCGGATGGATGGACCCTGTAACTAAGTATACAAACTGCGAATCGAGGGCGCGATTGAACGTGATTCGTCGAGCGGTATGGAAGGCGCTGAGGAATTGGCGCGAATTAAGTTTCCGCGTAATTTTGGCGGCTCCAAAAAGCTTAAAAGGCCCCGCAAAATAATATTCGCCGCGTTGCGTATTGTAATAAATCCCCTGTGCGTTCATTGGCACAGGCCAAGGGAGGGGGAGGGAGTCGACGTCGTCTCTGCGTATCGCGGGAGCGATATGATATGTCTACCGAGAGAAGAATCGTCCGCGACCGTAAATGGATGAACGACGAGGATTCGGGATGCAATTCCAGCGACATGACGGAATACTCATTGCACCGATCGCGAGTGTTTATCTCTCGAATATCGATTGGCATGATGTCATTTCCGAACCACTGCTCATGGCGAACCGAACGGAGGGAGAAGCACTAATTGCTTTGAATCCCCTTTTCCAGACTAACAGACTATCTCGTGACCAAATTTTCGGAATATATCATTAGAAAATGCTCCCGTGGTTTAAGACATTTATTTGATCAATTGTGTTGATGTGTTCCTCTGATTAGAAACCCCCTTACACTGCCCTTTCGCGTGTCTTGGGTACAATGCCCTGCTTGCTGATGCGTCTTTTGTACTGACATAGACAGATCATTCCAGATGGCAAGATGATCGAGTTTTCCCCTTTGGCTTTTACCTTCCTTTTGTCACGATATTGCCCCTCGCTTTTCAGTACTCCAACAATCCCGTGATACTCAGATACGGAACATAAGTATGCGTATAGTGACATAACGAGTTTCGACTATTCGGAACTACGAATAGGCATTGATATGTTCCGGATTCATATCCCTAATATTTAAAATACCGACGAACCTTCCAGCTTCTTGTCGAACAGTTACTATCAGATGATTCGCATTCTATTCGTAGTTCTATTGATAAACAGCCTTATATAAGGATCGAATATCGCGAGTAGAAAATGAGAAGGATGAAGGTAGATTTTTCCTATCGTCAGGCTGGATTTCTATTGGCAATCGACCCAACTTATTTTCATTCTATCTCCGTGCAACGTCTGATCGTACCGAGTTGTTCGTCTTATTCTATGCTATATCTGAGCGAAGCTTGTTTACAGCAGCTCGTTGTGTCGGAAACGCTTAGAGGTTGTGTAAAGAGATAGTTGCCGGTAATGAAGCACGGCCGAGGGAAACATGGAGGTAACTGCGGCTCATGCACGAGGGACGATAAGACGGGAACGGCTGGAAATTCGGTGGATCCGAATGTAGGGAAATATTATTTGGGAAGGGGACGAGTCGTCAGTATCACGGACTGACCGCGGTGAAATTTTATTCGCGTCCCGATGTAATTTTGCTCTTGATCGCGGGAAAGATGAAACCAAAAACGCGGTAACGAATTATCTACGGCTATAGTGTAGAAGTAAACCCTGAGCGGAAAAATTTGGCTGCTACATCGACCACCGAACACCGCACAACGCAATATGCGAAATAATACGCCCCGTCTAATTCTATTTGGTTACAAATTTTGCCCCTACATTATATCCCCCCGCGCAATGATCGTTGTTCCCCTGATTTTTCGCATATGTAACCGCTCCGATTGTATTCAAACGCCCCGATACCGAAAATCGACAAACAGCTTTCGCTTACTTGGCTCTTCGAAAAATTCCAGCGAACGTGCGCATTGGATGGATACCCATCGCTTCTTCCGTTATCGATATTTTCACGGGCATATCTCTCCGGGGCTAGCCCGTTTCGAGAAATAACCCGACGGATGTTTCCACCCTATTTCACCGCTCGATTTCGATGGAATAATTTCGTTTTGAAATCCCTCGTGTCTAACAAGTTGTATAAGGTGGCGAGATCAATCGTTTGGAGTTTGCCAAGGGCATGAAAAATCTGCAACTGCAATTAAACGATAGAATGCGACATAAGAAAGCAGGATTTTGAAATACTTCGGAAGTCCAATATGGAAGGCGGATATAGGGTCCGCGAATTTTGGTATCGTAACGAGTTTTCTAGATAACGCGCAATTTGTTCAGGGACAGTCGCTAATATCATACGAGATATTTGAATTCTCATCAGATGATGAATAGAGACTACAGAATGGAAGCTGGAATGTGACAAAATAATTAGACGCTGAAGACGACAAAATAGGACGTCAAGAGAAAAAAATGTTAAATAAATTGCTAAAGGAGTTGTACGAAAGTGGCCTAGCCACTCACAACCTTGCTTCTGGCACCTAATCACCCGTGGACAAAGAAAATTTACATGTTACCCGTCGGGGGTCGAACCGACAAATGAACCGAGCCGCGTGGCGATTTTCTTTATATAGCCATCGATCCACCGAAAACCGATTATTACATTTCCGTTGTAATAGTGGATAAATTATAAATTCTTTGTCTTCCGTTATAAATTCCCGTCGCCTATAGTCCTTTATTAATATTCAATTTAGTAATCTCGGTGTGTTTTGCAAGTAATAATTGCATTCTCGTTAGCGGGTGTGAGCTAAGTCATCGATAGCTAATGTCTGATTAATATTTTTATTTTTATTGTAAATCTGCGACTCGGGCAATTTAGCGAGGAGAATTTAAACTTGTTGTTAATAATAAATTTGGCAATTTGTACATTTTCGTTCGAATGATTTGTACAAACGTTGATGAGACAATTTTCCATTTTTGAAACGTATCTATGTCTCGATGTTGTTATCACCGATAAGTCGAACAGCTGTCCTGCAATCGCACAATTTTCTTCAAATGTGCATGTTAAACACACGTAAATACTTAACTTCAGGACCGCCGGCATATTGAGACCCATCATGTACATACACAATATAACTATTGTCCATTCCAATGACACGTTTCGAAATATCAAACCGATCCTACAAGAAGGATCATTTTTATTAATTACAATGTTATCGGTATTTTATTCCAACGCATTGTCAAATTAGTCATTCATCTCCAGCTAACGCGGAAATATTTCCTTCTGCGTATATACTCCACATCCGTTTAAAGATATGCATTCTATTTCATTCCGGTTAAGATATCGCGTCATAAAGGAAACGCATTGACGCCAGAACTACCGATTTGTAACGAGTACCGAAACATAATATACATTAATGCCGACAATTGCATAATTTCGACAACTTTCCGCATCCGTGAAAAGCAATAGCAAGCATGAGAGCTCTGAAACAAGTTCCTTTACTCTATTTCAAGGACAGTATTGACCCCTTTCCAACCATCAACACATGCCATGCGGTCGTTTAACCCTCATTCCTTTATACTCTCTGCAACATCGAAAATAATTGAGGCGTCTCACTGGAACCTGCACCGGGTATATATGCCAGAGGACGAGGGGAAATAAAAGGAAGGAAAGCGGAGAAGAATGGAGGTGAAGTCACACAAGCTCGGCTAGAATGTGAACCTAGCTGCCACTATTATCGGAATGTACCATTCTGTGAAAAGCTCGGAGGGAGAGAGAGGTAGAGATTGTCGAACGGGACTGGATATCGAGGAGATGCAGAGTCGATGACGCTGCATGATCTTTTACTTGCTTTCCCCAGAAAATTCGACGCTTTCCCGTGGAATTCCTGACAGATACGGGTCGCATTTTCCCTGGCGGACTCGGCGCCGGGACACATGCTCCTACGCGAATATCTCGCAGTCCACGGAATCTGGGGTTCCGTAGTAAATTCGGATCGTAAATTATCCATCTTGCTCGAATTTAAATGCATTAGCCCGACTTTCCATTTCCGAAAGACGAGCGCACTGTTTTGCAGTCGATACCTATATTACTTATTCATTCATAGCAGCGAGGTCGCCATGTACCAGCGGTTCCATCTTCCTCATCCCTTGTTCCCCTTGAATTAATCGCGATAGAAGCTCCGATTGCTTTTACGCACCGTTGAAGAAAAGGTGAAAGGATACCAACGAGCCTCGATTAACTTTTGGGCCTTGAAACTTATAAAGACCGATTCGAATAGGTGGTGGTTTCGATTAGCCGTAATGCCAAATGGAAGAGATTCGGGAGTAACCTGCTACGTCGAGACTGTACCGAGGGGAAGACGGCGCACTCGATTTGCCACGCGAGTGGTAATTAACATGGCGTTATGAATCATCTTGTTAACCACCTTCTGTGTCGAGATTAGTAATCGTGTTTCGGTTAACTAGAATATTGCAGCGGACAAGAAGCTTCGTTTTCGTCCTTGTCTGGCGATATCGCAATAATCTGGTGTACTTGCCTTTGATGCCACCTCGCCGAATTATCCCACTCTTACTAACTATCGCGGTGTAAATCCTCAAGCTGGTAGCTCGTTAAATGGAGAAGTACTCCATCTCTGTTATTTAGCCCGTGATAGGAAAATGGATTGGGCGAGGGAGGCTGGTGAAATGAGCTATCGAATATAATCGACCATTTTGAACGATTGAAACGCGATGTGGTAGAACGGCTCCGTACAGAGGCAGACCTTTCCGGACTCTGTGAGAGTATGCGAATACTCTATACTCCCTGGGACCGTCAAACTGAAATCACAAGAGTCACGGAGGACTTCCGGACTAGCCTAGAAGTCTCAGGATTACTTCCGCATCTTCGAACTTCGCCGAAAGTTCTCGGCTCTCGATCAAATCTTCGCACTCTTCCCAAGTGTCTAACCTATCCGGACTAGCCTAACCCGAGGTCCCGCACGCGTGTCGCTGTGTACCCTGAGTCTTCGGAGACTGCATGGTTACTATAATCAAACGAAGCCTCAAAACACTCGGAACTTTGTACGACAGAAACTACGATGTATACATCGCGATTGGTCAGGTCCTTGGACAACTGAGGAGATTGTACACCGGTATCATTAATGATACATAGAATATTATCAATCTGTATAAAAAGCTTATGTAACAATATATCAAATTAACATCAGAACTACCCGCATGCTGTCTCCACTAAAGCTCGACGTGCATATACAACATTAATCGAATGAATGTAGTTGAAAAATACGAGTGTAAATTACGATGCTCCTCTCCGATGAAGAATCGACTTTGTAAAATGTATCTGCCTGTGTCCGGTGGTTCCAAATAAAATGAGTTCCAAACTGGTCATTTCAACATCGCTTGTAGTTTCAGTTTTATATTCACGGAGTACCTACGATTTCTCAACAATTTCTCATCCATTTCACTGCTTGATTATCGCTCACACTGGCAGCAGCAGCAACTCGCCGCGAAGTGATCAGCCCGCGTTATGCAAATGGCACTCAGCGACATCGGGACCGCGGCAATCTTACGGCGGCATTGTGCTCGATGTCGTGACTTTAATCTTAGATCTTAGTCAGCGAAAGTGAGTGGTACAGTTCGACGGGAACGGCCGTCGCGACGCGCCAAATCCTCTTTGTCTTCGCCGACATAATGGCGGGTCGCAGCACTTCCGAGCGATTTACGACGGCAGCGAGATCTCAAATAACGATGCAATTTCGCGGCGACAGCACCAGCCGAATCTCGCGGTGATGACGCGACTGGAAGTGGCCGAAGAGAAGAATGGTGACTCGGAAAATCAGCGCAAAAATTGCAGCTGCCGAGCCGCGATGCGCTCGCCGCTGACGAGTCGCGCGGATGCAGCGTGCCCATTGCATATTTAATATTCTATAAATTACATATTGTGCGTAGAACGCGCCGCTCCGTGTCGAATAATTTTATGAAACTATAATCTTTGCTTAANGTCCTTGGACAACTGAGGAGATTGTACACCGGTATCATTAATGATACATAGAATATTATCAATCTGTATAAAAAGCTTATGTAACAATATATCAAATTAACATCAGAACTACCCGCATGCTGTCTCCACTAAAGCTCGACGTGCATATACAACATTAATCGAATGAATGTAGTTGAAAAATACGAGTGTAAATTACGATGCTCCTCTCCGATGAAGAATCGACTTTGTAAAATGTATCTGCCTGTGTCCGGTGGTTCCAAATAAAATGAGTTCCAAACTGGTCATTTCAACATCGCTTGTAGTTTCAGTTTTATATTCACGGAGTACCTACGATTTCTCAACAATTTCTCATCCATTTCACTGCTTGATTATCGCTCACACTGGCAGCAGCAGCAACTCGCCGCGAAGTGATCAGCCCGCGTTATGCAAATGGCACTCAGCGACATCGGGACCGCGGCAATCTTACGGCGGCATTGTGCTCGATGTCGTGACTTTAATCTTAGATCTTAGTCAGCGAAAGTGAGTGGTACAGTTCGACGGGAACGGCCGTCGCGACGCGCCAAATCCTCTTTGTCTTCGCCGACATAATGGCGGGTCGCAGCACTTCCGAGCGATTTACGACGGCAGCGAGATCTCAAATAACGATGCAATTTCGCGGCGACAGCACCAGCCGAATCTCGCGGTGATGACGCGACTGGAAGTGGCCGAAGAGAAGAATGGTGACTCGGAAAATCAGCGCAAAAATTGCAGCTGCCGAGCCGCGATGCGCTCGCCGCTGACGAGTCGCGCGGATGCAGCGTGCCCATTGCATATTTAATATTCTATAAATTACATATTGTGCGTAGAACGCGCCGCTCCGTGTCGAATAATTTTATGAAACTATAATCTTTGCTTAATGGGCTGCAGCGTAAATAAATGAGATTCGTCCGTTCATCGCGGTCGCGAGATGGGATTCTGTATAATTCGTACGTGTTGTTATAACGATGTCAGAGGTTTCGAATAAGAGGTAATTTGATCAATCTTTTATATTATGATACATATTTAATATTTGATTCTTCAAAACATACCCATTACACGCGTTATATTCGAGTAAGAAATTAAAATAACTCGCGTGTTGCTGTATCTCGATCGCGATTATTTGCTAACGTAGTCGCAATATTCCTCAGAGTAATAATTCAAATTATTTGCACACATCAGCAGTTGCAGCCATAGTTCATCGCATCATCGGTGTGTCACATGCATTTTGATTCCTCCGGTCACACAATCATGTCGTAGGTCCGAATCGGCACCGTTGACTGGATGTATACGCAAAATTTCTTGCTGAGCATAGTTACCGCGGATGTTTATTATATTCCGGCGTAGTAACAATATCTGTTGTGTATGTTATTTACTAATTCAGGATAGGTTTTCTTGCACATCGCGCTTTGAATAATGATTATAGAAGGAGGGATAGTTAGTATATTGTCATGCAAAGTAACGTAAATAGTACAGTATTGTTAATTAGTTTATTATAGAGAAATATTGACATGAATAATTTAATACCGATATGTTGGAATATGTTGTACAGCAGAAGACGAATGCCCTTCGACTTCGATACTACGATATGAATAATCATCATAATTCTATTTTCCTTTATCGTTAATATCGAATTACTTAATCATTCGATATCCATACCATAGATCATAGACAAATTAGAAACGTATTAATATTGGGGTCAACTTTCTTTCCTTCGAAAATGCATTGAATATTATGTGCTAGAATACGCTTCGCGACTCAGAGACATTGAGGTTAAGACAATAATTTTGAACACTAATGTTTTCGAAAATGTGCTTGGACGAAGAAATCGTCTGAGGTTGTTTTTACTGATTGATAAATTGAAGTCAATAAAGTCAGTCACTGTCAATTAAAATCATTACATACAGTCTTTGCTTTCACTAATAAGTTATTTGTTCATCATCACTATTTTCTTTCGACATTCAAATTTCAATAATTTGATCATTTCTTCCTTAAAAATCATAGTGGATTAGTCGAAGTATTGCAAGATAAAAGAACGTTGGCCCGTTACATAAACCGTATACATGTTAATCATGTCTTTAGATCAAGATTTTCTGGTTTAAACTCTTCCATGTTCATTGCCAGTGTCACACACACGTGCCCCGGATCAAATTGGATGAGTGATTAGGAAATAGTATGATGACCATAGTTCATAAGCTATTAATCTTTCCGGCGGCTGACGATTAGTTAGTGTATCGCGCGCGACGTATTTTCGTCATGTCTGTGCTATTAGGATATGGAATCTTCCATTAAATACGGTTGATTATGCATCGTGTAAATGCGGTAAGGATCCCAATTTGCGCACTTGTTCGGTTACGAATTTCATTTCTCGGGAATGGATAAAATCTCCATTTACGCAAAGGTCTCTAGACATCGTCAGCCGATTTGAGTGAGTAGTGCGTAAAATTTAAAGTATGAACGAAGTGTATCGTTCCTGGGTGTCGGCGGTGTCTCGGGACGGCTTCTCTATTGTAATTCCTTGCACGCGGGTGTACGTGTGAGAAACGTGGACTGTGGCGTGTTCGAATGACTGATTTTGTCATTTTTAAATATAGGCCTAAGTAGGAAGGTGGAGAGTACATTCTAGTATGTGTGTTAATTATAAATAGGTAGGTCCGGGCATATTGGCAATATCTTTGTGCTGATAGGAATATTTTCGAACGTAAAATCTGTTTCAGGAAATATAACTTGAGTAGTCGACAGGGTTGATGCCAATTTGGGATTCCCCTTGCTTAAATGGCATCACCTATCGATTTTTTCATGTTTGGCCACATTTTGGCAGCCATCGCTGTCGCGGTCGCAAAGATAGGCCCGAATCGAAACGTGTACCCGCTCGAGGTTTTGCACATGTGCGGGATAGCGATCGCTGTGACCGCTGCTCGTCCTTGTGCAATCCGATTGGTTCCGCAATTTATACATCTTGTTAATTCCTGTTGTTTGGTTTGCGTTTCGATATCCTCGAGCCTAGATATTAAATTCAGCTGGTATGACGCCGGAAGAAAGAAGCAGAGGCTGCCCGACAAACTGTCACGAAGTAGTAGTATTAGTAGTTGTAGTATTTTGGTTACTGGCTATGTACAACAGTATATCAACCTGTTATGGGCAAACTGCTGCTTTTTCATGTAGCGTTGTGAACAATTGATCACGGTTTGAATTAGCGTTGGAAAAGAGACCAGAATTTGCGACTTCTGTTATACATGTGAAGCAGACGAAGATTACGGGAGTTTATTAGGAGCTGCGAAGGAGGCAGCCATCGTGATATAATTAGAGCTGTGATCAAATGAGTTCGGTTTGAATTAGAGTTACGATGGAGTAGCGATCGCGTTTGTTTTAGCCTTGCGAATTATGAGATCGCGATTGCTTTTGATACCTCTGTGTTCGATTTATCGGGTAAAAATAAATTCTATAGAATTTTGATTAGCATTGCATTTGGTTTATACATTTGCGGCTTTTATCAATCGGGAGATTTTTAAAGTAGCTTCTTATACATATAGTGTTAACAATTCCTATTAAATTCATTTCAGGAATTAGCGTTGCGTTCAAATTTATCGCGATCTTTTTATAACCACCATTCAATACTAGCGTTGCGTTGAAGTATGTTCGCGTTTTTCTAGTTGCTTTGCGAATAAGTAACACCTAACATTCTTCCACTGGGCTGTGGAACGAGTCCTCTTTCTGAGCCACATATCAGCAGCCTGATCATGACTGCTCATTCATCGCTATTAGTGTCGCGTATTTTCTCAATTGAGGGCATAAAGTATTATTTGTTAGTGTAGCGTGATTAATATATTTTCGAATGATCATTTTCGCGATACTCTGAACAGTACTGTCAATATAAACATTAATTCGCGGTATGAATGTTAAAGCAGATCGCCAAAGCGTTGAAGAACGTTACCTACTAGCATTGCTTCAAACCGTTTACCCAAAAACTTCCCTTCTGAGAAGATAACCCGCCGTATCGAAGGTATAACTTCGTGTCAAGAGAAACACATTTGTTCACACTTTAGTGACGGGCACCATAATTTCATGTATAAAAGGAAGATCGAGTGCCAATCAACTCGGGAACGTTGTCAACTTCTGTCAGAGACGAAGGGCCATGTCAATAGCTACACCTATCCTGTGATTCGGAAAGTCAAACCAGGTATTCCGGAAGTCAATCCGCTGTACAGTATTGGCAACAGAAACCCTAATTCTCGGTATGAATATTAAAGTTGAAGGTCTATCCGTTGGATATCATTAACAGATCAAATAGAGTCGTTCTTTTTACCGAGTATATTACCTACATAGAATCTGACCCGCTGTTGCGATTGTCATGCACAGTGCTCACGGAAACAAATTAGTAAACATTATAGCAGAAGCAGACCTTATTTTCATATGTGAATGAGATAATCAAGCGGCAAACCGTTTCAGAAAGTTACCAAATTAAATTCATTGAGAATCGCACATCTGAGAAAATAACTTCACCTATCCTGTTATACCAAAAGTCAGACCGGGTATTGCGGGAGTAAATCCGTTGTATAGTATTCAGAACGGACACCTTAACTCGCTTTCTGAATATTAGAGCAGAGAGTGTAATCTTTGGAGAAAGTTAGCACTTAATATAGCGTCTCAATTTTTACCGAATGCTTTTCATTCCGAGTACCAAACCCTCTGTATCAAGGGTATAACGTCGTGTTCAGACAGACGAATTAGTACAAATTTTCGAGACGAAAGCCTTAACTTCATGCATGTATTGCAAATTCGATAGTCATACATTTGGAAGCTGTTAGCACTGTTTATAGCATCGACCTGGTCGTTACAGGGCAAACCAATCCACCCGCCCATTTAATGTATTTATTATTAGCATTTAGTAATTCTATTTAGCTATTCCCTGCCATTGCTTAATTTTTGCATGTCCGACTCTTGTTTGTACGAGCACCTAACCCAAACTCGAGAACCTAACCGAAACCTACCTAAAACCAAACTCGCTTCATACGCGGCAGACAAATGCAACCGCATCACATGCCGCCATCATTTAATGTGTATATTATTGTCGATTACTACGTCTATTTAGTAATTTCCTCTTTGTGACAAACACCGTCATATCCGACACGTGTATTGCTGATGACCTGATGGCCTCCGCAGTGGTAGTTGTGCGACAATCGCTACGCGAGGTCAAATTTAGAAGTGTTCCAGCACGAGCGGCAGTGGCCCTCACTGTGAAAACTCCTTCGAAGTGGCGTACGCAAAGCTGATGGCTCCAGCGAATGTAGGATCAACCTACTGGACCTGAGTAGCGAAGCGGTGAGGCCAAAGCGACACATCAACGGATGCCTCATACCTGAGGCAGCGGGCCGGGAACTTAAGGCGGCTCTCCAGGACACAGGACTCAGAATGGCTCGAACGACTAATAAGGGCAGAGCTGCAAGTAACTGGGTTGGGCGACTTAGTCACCCTAACCAGATTATGTGCAGCGAGATCCGCACCTCCCCCTCCGGGCTGTGGACAATTTGGGCGATATGCTCCCTCTCCGCCGCCCACAGCATCTTGTACGGCGAAAGAGCAAGAGTGAGCTGAATCTCTGGCCGCGTGAAAGCGCTGGTGGCATGACGGCTGCAGTGATTCAGGTGCCTAGAATTTCGGCATGACAGGCCGGGAAGTCCAAGTTATGTGGTTCGGAGCGCAACATTCTTGCGGTGATGGGAGCAAGGCCACCAGGTGGCTGAGTGTAACGCCCCAGCTCTCAAATACCCGATATTGCGCGGTCCATGATCTGGAGGCCGTACACAGGATTGGCAACATGGCCTGCACCCCAAACCCCCAAATCAGCGCAGAGGAGGACGAAGAGGATAACGACAAACAAACTAACAGAAGGACTGGGCAGCAGCATTTGCAGAAGCAGCTATGAACTGCCGCATCTAGCAGCGACAGCGGCAGGCCTGCAGGAGGCCATGGACACGGTCTAAAATTCAAGATCCTTCAGTCGAATATCAACCACTCCCGAGCATCACAGGACCTGCTAGTGCAGACGCTCGCGGAGTCTGGCTGCGATTTGCGAGCCGTAGCAGGTGCTAAACCGCAATGTTGCTCCGGGCACCATCACGGGACGTTCGTGACGGTGTGGAATGGAACCATCCGAACCCCCATGGCCATGTTAGTACACGCCGAGGGGAGGGATAAGTCTTGGTGTCCTGGTGCGTCCTGATAGAGGATGACTGCTACATCAAGCCGAACAGCAGACTGGGGGAATACAAACGGAGGCTGGACGGGAAAAGAATATATCTTTCACAGCACCTATCCCAGTTTATGCTCGTCCACGGAGATTTTAG